>CM024245.1:30940139-31238504 GCA_013421045.1 Propylea japonica | reverse complement strand
AATCGATGAATATAACAACTAGATAGTTGAGTGTGGCGCAATTCCTGTATTAATGAGATCATAATTACCATTTAGATGGATATGCATTAAATATTTTTTCATAATAATCAATCATACGAACTTGTTGACAAATGGAAATCCATAATGCCGATCATGCTTGCATAACTTAACACGAACAAACCATTAAAGGCTTTAACATATTGAATAATTCCAGTTGCGTATGGCCAGAGTATTTAGATAGTTGCATTCCGCATAATTGAATATTATTATTGCGCTGCATAAAAATGTAAGATGATTTATAAGGAAGGATTTTTTCGAAGCAAGCGATCAGTCGTATAGTCTCATACCTATTAATCCCCATTGTTCTTGTTGTGTCGTGCTCGTTCTGCATTTCCGGTAAGTAAAATAAAATTCTTCAGTATGAATTAGATTATTACTATTATTTTCTTTTGATAATAGATCAAAATGGTTTAGAAAAATTAAATGCTGCTTGTTCGTTGCAGCCAAAACTACAATTAATTGCATGAGCTGCCGGTAGGGGAGAAATATTTGATCCTGAAGGCAGAAATAATCAAAACAAGATTTGGCGAGACATACTAGTAGAGTTGGAGAAGCATCGAATTTCCTACCAAAAGATCAACCAGCGTATTGAAGGAAAACTAGAGCAGCTGAACAAGGGACAGTATATATTGAGTTCACGGGATTGGTGGAAATAGGATCGAAGAACCCGGTCAGCAATTTAAATTCTCTCAGTAGTGATCATGGAGGTAAATAATGATTCATATCAGTTTTCCATAGAGCATTCAAATATTTAGAAAAATCAAATCAACTGAAGATAAAAAAGATGGATAAATCATATAAATAATCAAATTCGAATATATAACAAAATGCAGAAAAATCGATAGTTCATAGTCAAAAATTTAAAATTCAAACGAATATAATCATTTTGAAACGTTATAAAACAATTTTTTACTGCAGATGATTTCATCTAAAGAAGGTGGTCATTATCGAATAAACGTTCTGAAAGAGTAAAGTGGAGGAAGTAAAATCCGCGTTTTTCTGGCAGGGAGAACTGGATTGTGTATAAATCGAAGCATGTTGAGATAAATGATTTCCTGACAGATGCCTTGTTCTCATCAAAAGAAGGTTACGAATCTTTAAAAAACCTGAAATTTTCAAACTGAATACAACGTTTTTTGGGGAATTCATCAAGAAATCTGGTGAATCGGAAATGCTTGATTTCAAATATTTCAAAACACAAAATTTCGTCATTGATTCTAGCACAGATCTTAATCATGTATTGCAGAGTTCGTTCTAGATAAAATCATGACTAAATTACAAGAGTTTTCTGAAAAGATAGTGTGGATATGCACTACATTCTATCACTCACTTGAAGTGATATAACAAATATGAAATGGGGAATGGTAGTTCATACATTGAATTGCCAGAAGAAATAAAGAGAGAAAAGCTTGTATCAATATAAAAATAATGATAATGCCTGTTTTGCTTGGAGTATCGTCGCAGGACTTTATCCGCAGAATCAACATAAGGATCGCGTGAGTTCTTACCCATATTTTAGAAGTGTTCTCAACTGTCAAGGTATAGAGTTTCCCATGCGCATGAAAATATGAATAAATTTGAGAAAGCCAATAATTTATCAGTTAATATTTTTTCCCTACAATTGAATAAGAAAAATTCGAAATTGTACCTACACGTTTAGCTGCACGAAAAATATCGGGTAGACATTTCAATTTACTTCTCACGCAGGATGGAAAACTTTGAAGAAATACAAAGGATGAACATAATGATACTTCTCGTTATCATTATGTTTTATTAAAAAATTATCTCGTCTTGTATCTTCAAGTCTTTCGAAACATGATGGAAAAAAGTATATTTGTGATAGATGCTTGAACTATTTTTCCACTGAGACTAAATTAAATGAGCATGAGGAATATTGTAAGAAAATATGATCCATTATCCATAAAATTGCCTGATGACCTCTCACATTCAATTCAAAAACTACATGTAAAGAAAAAGTTCCATATATAATTATGCGGATTTCGAATCATATTTAAAGGAAAGTGAACCAAACGAAAGATCATTTTCCAAATCATTTAAATATCAGGAGCATTACCAATGAGCGCAGGATATTACTTGAAATGTAACTATGACTCGTCTAAATCATTCTGAAAAGTTATACTGGTGAGAATTGTCTTGAATTGCTCAAAGAAGCGGCTTGATTTGTTAGCGAATAATTGAATATTGAAATAACCACATTGAGCCGATAAAATCGAATGTGAATACAATCAATGAAACATATGAACAATGTCATATATGTGAGAAATCATTTAGTGCTGGGGATAAAATTGTTATTGATCATTGTCATTTCACCGGGAAAAAAAAGAGGACCTGCACATAACATATGCAATTTGCAATATAAAAATCCTTTTGATACCAGTGTGTTGCATAATTTAAGTGGTATGACTCCCATTTTTTAATAAAAAATTTTGCCCATTTCATCATATATCAGTTCTCCCTTGGAATAAGGAAAATACATTTCCTTCACCTCAGAGATGAGGAAACTCAAATAAAATTTAGGTTCATCGATGTATGCGATTCTGGATTCATCCTTAGAAAATTTAGCCTCTTATTAAGCTCTGATCATTTGGTAGCTATACTCAAATTTCCCTATTTAACTACAAAGCACTATCACTACTCACTAGGAAAGTGTATATCCTTATGATTACATTAACAATATTGAAAAATTGAAAGAACTACACTACCATCAAAGGATAAGTTTTA
The DNA here is from genome assembly GCA_013421045.1 of Propylea japonica. NCBI lineage: Eukaryota > Metazoa > Arthropoda > Insecta > Coleoptera > Coccinellidae > Propylea > Propylea japonica. The sequence continues at coordinate 31,235,702 of CM024245.1, read as the reverse complement.
CACAATAATGTAACGATGAAATATAACTGATGAGAATATCTGCATGCTCAACAAGTTTGGTTCACTTTCGGTTGTGAAAATTTATTAGACTATTCGAATTTATATCTGAAAACTGATGTTCTTCTACTAGCCGATATATTCGAGCAATTTCGACAAAGCTGTCATAACACTTATGGATTAGATCCTGCTTGGTATTACACTCTTCCAGGATATACATGGGATTGCATGCTTAGATATACATCAGCTAAACTACAAGTAATTAAAGATATTGATATGATCTTATTCATTGAACAAAGTATTAGAGGCGGAATAAGTCAATGTTCTAAAAGGTATGCTAAGGCAAACAATAAATATATGAAAAATTTCGATTCTGAACAGCTGACGTCATATTTACTTTACCTAGATGTGAATAATTGTAACGGTTTTGCTATGAATCAATGCATCCCCTATGATGAATTTTGAGTGGTAGATACAAATATTGATGTAATTAGTTGCTGATGATGCACCTGAGGGATATTTTCTCGAGGTTGATCTTGAATATCCACAACACTTACATGATTTACATTCAGATTTACCGTTTTGTCCTGAAATCGAGTTCCTCCAGGCTCAAAATTACCTAAATTATTACACAACATTATATGCTAAGAAGAATATATATACTACATTATAGAAGTTTGAAAATGGCCTTGAGAAATGGACTTGTTCTCACAAAAATTCATCGAGTTTTGAAATTTCAGCAGTCGGCTTGGCTAAAACCGTACATCAACCTAAACACTGAGCTGAGGATGAAGGCTTCTAACGAATTCGAAAAAAATCTTTACAAATTAATGAATAATGCGGTATTCGGCAAAACGATGGAAATATACGAAACATAGGATAGTCAAAATAGTTAATAGATGGGAAGGACGTTATGGTGCTGGAAATCTCATAAGTAGTCCCCATTTCAAAAGTGGAATGATATTTGTGAAAATTTGATGGCGATTGAAATGAAGAAAACGAATTTAATCTTCAATAAACTGTGTATATGGTTCAGCTGTGCTAGATATTTCAAAAATTTTTATATGATTTTCATTATGGTTATAGTCTGACAAAATCTCAAACATTTCTTGTTATATGTAGATACGGATTCATTAATTTATGAAATTCGAGAATCAAGATCCGTATGAAATGATTCGGCTTGATTGTCATACTCATTTTGATACATCCGATTATGCAGATGATAATGTTTTCAATATCCCCGTGTGAACAAAAAGGTCCCTGGTCTCATGAAAGATGAACAAAGGCACCATAATGACTGAATTTGGATTACGCTCTAAAATGTATTCTTTCAGAATGGATTCAAGCGGGGGTATCACTAAAAAGCGAAGGGTATCAAAAAAGGGATAGTCAAAAGGTTATATCATTTGATGATTATTAAAGTGTTTACTTGAGGGAGAACGTAAAATCATAACTCAAGAAATATTATATCTGAAAATCATCGAATATATTCAATAGAACAGGAAAAAGTAGCTCTATGTGGAACTGATACGAAACGATTTATATCAAAAAATCATAATACGCTTCCATTTGGTCACTATAAAATAGTTTAGTTTTGGAGAAGAGAAATGATATATGCAAGTATACTGTCAGCTTTAAAAAGTATTCTCATATCAACCTCAGTTATCGGATCAGTTCAAAATAAATTTTCAAAAAACAATATAATGAGTTGATTAAGCTTCCCGTCAAAGAATGGATGATTGTTGGAGAAACAATACTATATTTACAAGGATTAATTAAGTCACTAGACGAAATCGGAATATGGGTAGTGGCCTTCATCGTCGTGTGATGGATAACTGGTTTCAGGAAACTCCGAAGGTGGCATGTTGAAGAGAGTGGTGATTCTGATCATGATAGTGATATCGATGATGATGATGAAATGTTTTAAACCAATAGTATATTGTACTTCCGTAGATGAAATCACTATCCTATGTATGTTATGGGTTATCTAAACTAATCGATAATATAGGACGAAGGGCTTCAATTTATTTTTAAGTATATATAGTTACTTGAATCGTTATTTTTCGCTTCCCGTAAGAGAAAAGCGTTGATATTGAAAGAATCTCTATTTATCGATCTTATTTCAGCAAAGCCATGATATGTTGTTTCCTAGTATAGAGAAAATTATAAAAATATATTGATGTACAATGCACCCCCATTGAAATACTTAGCATTAATAAAATTTTTCTCGAACCCACCAAGTATCGCCGTTTCCATTATATATGATAAACTAGAGGAAGCTTCCTGACGAAGTGTACCTCGAAGAAGTATCTGATTCTGATGATGATGTTGATTATTATTTTTAAATGTAAATAAAAGCCGTTGTAATGTATTTGCAATTTGTTTTATTGATGCCTTTTTTACATTTTTTTACATCGTAAAGGATTTTGGTCTGTATAAATGCTAAAACATTCATTAAGTATCATATTCTCTATTCAAGGATTAAGATAACAAAACTCCAATAAATTCAAATCCTCTGGTCCTAAATAGCTTACTTGATGCAAACTCGAGAACTTTACTTCTTCTATAAAACATTGGATTTATCAATCCATGAGTCATGTGACTTATCAAAACCAAGCCATCTTACGAGATGTTTATTTCCTTTTCGACGTAGAATCCTTTCAACTAAATATACATCGTCATATTTAGCTTTTTGCAGTTCCAGTTCATAAAATGCACCCCTGATGGTTTGTCCTTGTAAATCATCGAGAAGGTAAGTAACTGGATTAGTAATTCTGAACCTGCTGATTTTAAATAGTTCAGTTGTCCAATTCGGTAAATAACCCTTATTGAAAATGTGTTTGAACTTACTTATACGCACTATATCTCCAACCTTAATTTATTAGGGCCAGCAATTTTTATATGACTAAATCTATTTTGAAGAAGATCCTGTTCATTTACCTTGTTCACTTTAGTAGGACTCATGCCAATCGTTCTATGTTTCGTATGATTATATTATCCACCAAGCGGGCAAAATATCTAACCATCTGTACGTACCATTCAAACTAAGGATTTGAATAGTTTCTCTTTAATAGTTCTTATAACTCGTTCCACAATTGCAGCCTTTTCACATTGAAAGTATTATAAATGATTTATGCCAAATTTTTTCATCAGCTGTTGAAATTTGATATTGAAAAACTCCTTTCCCTGATCCGTTTGCAGGTTTCTAGGACTGCGTTTACTATGATGTAATATTTCCAAAATGCCCGAGTAACTTCCTCACCAGTTTTTGTTTTTAATGGTTGATCCAAACAATTTGGAAAAACAATCGATAACAACAAGAAAAAACTTATAATTTTTATTAACACTAGCATATATGTCATTTGTGCCAAATCACCCTGCCACAAATCATCAATACCTTAATTATAGTACGCCTATGCAAAAGTTCTTCCTTGCAGGTCTATGTAGTTCATTAACTACTTGAATTTTTTCCTTAGATTGTTGCTGCTTCATCGTCAAAGTTGAAAGGAGAATGAGGTGATGTTGTCTACTTGAGTGACTTTGTCTTTTCTGATAAAGCATCAATTTTTTGTTCAGTTCATCAAATTTATTTCAACGCCTTTTGAAATCGTCATCCTGAAACCTTCAACAAATTTTCCAAAACCATCCTTCATGTTTTGGTTGAGTTCATCGAATTTTTTTTCTTGTGAGGATTTCAATGTGGCGAAAATTTTTCTTTTGTAGATTCAAATGTATTGAAAGCTTCTCTTGCGTAGATTTGAAGGTAGCGAAAGCTTTTCTTGTTGACTCTCTAATTGTTCCTTCGTAAATTCTATTTTATCCTAGTGGCTCTCAATAAACCAGAAATGTTTTGGTTGTATTTTTCAGTTCAGTAAGAATTTTTGCCACCTCACGATCCATATATTCTTTATTTATAGCGTCACTTTATCCGTGGGTATTTTGACATTACATAGTTTTCGATTACCAAAATCATAGTCACCATCTTCTGTGAGAGGAAACTTTTTTTCAATACGCATTCGTTTCACTGAACGAGGAATAGATGGGCGTGCAAATTTGTCTAAAGTCATCTTACGACTGGTAGTTTTTGATTCACATACTCAATATATAACACCAGCCTCACGTAATTCTTCAATGATGGCAAGAATCTCGTTATCGTTGGATTATTTCCTGCATATTTCGATGCGTAAAGAATCGTAATCGACTAATTAGCTCCTCGATGTTATCCCAATACATATTCTACGGGTTTATCATTATGTAACATTAAACCAGAACCACTTTGCCCCTGTTGCATGAAAGGCCGAATAATGTATTATATTTATACCCCACATTACTTCGAGGTGGTTTCATGGGATCATAACGTCTTCTGTGGACATTAGTGATATCAAGTATTTTTCTGTAGTTTTCCTCATCCATATTATTGTATATTGTTGGTTCCTTACGGAATAACAATTCGTAAAGTCCATCAGTTCCAGGAAATGTTCCGATCCAATCAGAATTTCGCCTGTTTTTTTATCAAAATCAATTTGCGTTTTACCCAGGATCCATTTCGAAGTGATCGGGTCATATTTTGGGCCATAGGTGAAATCAATCTTGGTGATTCTTCCCACGCCTCGTGGACGTATTGCTTGATTATGGGGGGATACTGTTCCAAGTATTCATTCATGATTTCAATCTTTCAACTCTCCGTATAGCTGTCTAGATTTATCTAATTTTTCTTCATTTTCCTGATCATCCATTGCCACCTCATCCTCATCCTCCTCCTCCTCCCCCCTCTTTTCGTACTCTCAGCTACCACTGTAGTTGGTAAAAAGTGTGGAATATCGGGTGTTGGCTTTAATTTTTGAGGTTTCGAAAATTTTGATACTGGGGTAAATGGAGAACTAGGAAAGGCCGAACGATCCTCATTGCCAAAAGCTTTTATATCGATTTCAGGAGGAACTTTTCTGAAACGATTGTTAAACGATGAGGGAGCTGTTTTGAATGGTGTTCTGTTGCTTTAACGGTGTGTTAGGTGTTTCGAACGGCTTTTGACTTGTGTTGAACGGTGAATTATTTGTTTTAAACAGCTTTGGATCGGCTTTGAATGGTGTCGAGGTTGTTTTGAACGGTAAATTTGATACTTCATCGGGATGTGCGTTCAACGTAGCCTGCTGAATTAAAGCTGCGGTTTGTCTATCTGATATTTCATCAAGTCGCTTGGTAATTGGTGAAAACAGTATTCGCACAGAATCATCTTCTTCTAATTTACCAAGCTTGAGAGCTAGATATTTTTTCTTACATCCCGCATTAACTGCTGAATCCGTAGTTTGCGTTTGCGTTCTGTACTTTCACGAACCATGTTCAGTAGAAACTGATGTAGATTTTCCGTTAATTCATTTTATATATTTATCAAAACCAATTCGATATCGACCATTATTCAGTGGAAATTCTTTCACTATGACCAGAAAACCATGATTGTTGTTCCAACATAAAGAACAAATCTCTTTAAATTTTTCATACGTCATGTCAGGCGACACATGTTCATCGAAAGCATGCTTCAAATTCATATCATCCTGTTTGAATAATACTATACAATTTGAATTGTCACGAATCAATTGTTTCTGCATTTTTGTGTAAGTTTGACAAAGAAAAGCGACATCGATATTCCTGTGCCTACCCATTGAATAATAAGCTCTTATCTTATCTTGCTTTTCACACGGAACATCATCAAAAATGAAAATAGAATTTTCCATTGCTTCGAATGGTTCTATTATATCATCATTCTCTTTGAAAGGAAAATATCCCACTTCAGGAACACTTTGCAATACCTCCTGTAAAAGTTGATATTTTGGTTGATATAAACTCCTCGAAAAAATATAAACATTCGCAAACTTAAGACCATTAACATTGAATAGTAAGCTAAGTAGAGCGTTCGATTTCCCGCATCCGCTAGGACCACTGAATAAGAATCTGCAACTGTTTGGAAACAGGTCTCCATGTTTTTTCGGTTGAGGATCTTCGAAAAAATCCAAATTTTCTACAGGTAGCTTCACTTTATGTTGCTCTACTCGTGTCATATTTGTAACTGGCTGCTAAAATATCTAATTATTTACCTTATATAAAGGATGAAAATCATCAACATTCATTATAATGTTAACCTTCCAAGAAGGAGGTGGTTTCGTTGATACTTTGATAAATAAATTACCAGTTGAAATTCATCTACCTGGATACAATTTTTGTGGTCCGGGCACTAAATTGGAGGAAAGATTGCGTAGAGGTGACCTTGGAGTGAACAAACTGGATGAGGCTTGCAAAGAGCACGATATAGCTTATTCTAAAAGTAGACAGTTACCAGATAGACATCAAGCCGATTTGGTTCTAGAGAATAAAGCTTGGAACCGAGTTAAATCAAAGGACGCCAATTTCAGTGAAAGAAGCGCAGCGCTATTTGTATCTGGGGCGATGAAGGCGAAAAGAAAGTTGGGAATGGGGTCCAAATCTTTTCGTACAGCCGTAGTTACTCCAGTTAATAGGCTCTTGAAACAATCCCTGAGATCTGGTACAATTAAAGAAGGAAATCTCAAAAAATCGTCACTGATAGCTCTGCGTGCTGCCCGAGTGGCGATTAAAAAAGCCGGAGGTCGTAGAAAAATACGGGTCCCAAGAATTATTCCTTTCGAGTCCAAATCCGGTGGCATTTTACCCTTGCTGCCAATATTTGCTGGTCTTTCTGCTCTAGGCACGCTAGTAGGTGGTGCGAGTACAGTTGCAAAAACTGTCATCGATGCTAAAAACGCATCCAAAAAAATGGAAGAAGAGCATCGCCATAACAAAGCAATGGAAGCCATAGGCCAGGGATTATATATTAAAAAATCAAAGAGAGGATGTGGCCTATATCTAAAAAAACAAAAAAACTTCCAAAACGCTACCCAAGAGAGCCCTCTATGATTATGAACTAGAATCATATGCTGAAAAGTTGAAAATTCCTCATTTCAGAGGAGTTTTTATGCGAGATAATCTACCATCTTCTCCATGGAAGGACGAATGCGCAATCATCAACTTAGATACTATACGTGGTTCTGGAACTCACTGGGTAGCGTACGTAAAATACGGTGATATTGTACAATATTTTGATAGTTTTGGTAATCTCAAACCCCCAAGAGAATTGGTCGATTACCTCTTACCTTCTTGTACAATAATGTATAACAGAGAACAATATCAAAATTATAATAGCGAAAATTGTGGAAGTTTATGTTTGGAGTTTCTCCTGAATGAAACAATATAAATATATAGTGTCTTCCTACGCTTCTTCAGTCATGTCTCTGATATTCACACTAAAAGGTGATACATCGACATTATCAATTGATTTCACTATTCCGCTAGAGTTGGATTCTGATCATCAGTACGGACTTGCCTTAATAGGGTTTTATTCCTACAACACCATACCAAACATAGACGAAAACAATCATTTTTACTTATTGGAAGAGGGAGCAGAAACGAAAAAAATTGAAATACCGACTGGTACATACGAGATTACAGATATCGAGAATTATCTGAAGAAGATTATATTGTCCAAAGGAGAACGTGAATCGGAAAGTGGAAAATTTTTTCTCAAGCCGAATAATAATACTTTGAAGTGTGAAATATATCATCATTCAAAATACATCGATTTTACTAAGAAAAATTCCTTAGGAAAATTATTAGGATTTTCAGCAAAAATTTTGGAACCTGGAGTGATCCATGAATCAGACTTACCCGTTCAAATAGTTCAGGTTCGAACCATACAAATTAATTGTAATATCACCGAAGGAGCATTCTATAACGCAAGACCTTCGCACACGCTTTATGAGTTTGCTGTTAACGTCGATCCTGGATATGCTATTGACGAAACACCTAAAAATTTAATCTACCTACCAGTATTCAAGAGTAAAATTGATAATATTACCGTAAATATATTAGATCAAGATTCCAATTTGGTGAATTTCAGAGGAGAAAATATAATAGTAAGATTGGAATTGAAGAAATGGTTCTAGTTTTTCCACAGTATAATTGTTATAACCAAAAAAGAAGCAGATCAGTAATAACTAAAACCCCGTCGAAGAAGGTTCTTAAAACTTTATCAGCACGAGATCAACTTTTTTTACAATCAATCGGTTATGTTGTCCGACCAAACGTTCAACCTGTACCAGCCTCTGAACCATGACGATTCCATCGTTAGGGCTGAGTATCGAACATATCTTCCTTTCATCAAATCTTTCGGAAATAATGACACTATCGAGATTGCAATCAATAGACCTGATCTTTGGTTGCTTATGTGCGATTCTGCTGTAATTATAAAAGGAAAGATTGAAAGAACCGCTGGTGCTGGAACAGTGGAATTGGTGAATAACGCCGGCGCATTTTTATTCGATAGCATATCTTATGAATTAGCAGACAGTGAGGTGGATAGCGTCAAAGATCCTGGCATCGTATCAACTGTTCGAGGATTTCTCTGTTACGAAAAGTCCGATAGTAGAGAGCTAGGAATTGCAGGATGGACATTTCCAAATGCACCAGTCGTGAATTCAGATGGAAATTTTTATTTCCGAATACCCATGAAACATCTACTCAATATCTTCAATGATTATCAAATGGCCCTGTGTGGTAAACAGTTGATTCGTTTTGTAAGAGCCCGCAACGATAATAATGCTATGAAAATAATTGCTGGTAGTGGCGAAGCAGCTGGTGTAACAAAAGGAAAAATCACGATTCAAAGTATGGAGTTACGCGTCAAACACGTGTATCCAAATGATCTGTTGAAATTGGAATTATTGGAAGCTATAAAAAAGGATAAGCCGCTATTGATCCCGTTTCGAAGATGGGAATTATCGTTACTTCCTTCTCTAACAGCGGGTGGTACAAAGGAAATTTGGAGTGTTAAAACCACATCTGTAGTTAATTACCCAAGATATGTTATTTGCTGTTTCCAGACAAATAGAAAAGACAATGCTACAAAAGACTCTAACTATTTCGATTCCATTGATATATCCGACGTTAGATTGCTTATGAATGGAGAGTACTATCCGCAAGAACAACTCAGACTGGATTTCAATAAGAATGAATTCACCGAAGCGTACTTTAATTACTCAAATTTTGGACCTAACTATATGAATCGAAAGAAAAGTGTACTATTGGATTATGCACAATTTAAAACAAGAAGTTTATTTGTTATTGATTGTTCAAGACGAGATGAGACATTCAAGAACTCAACTATTGACATTAAATTAGAAATAGAAGCAAAAGAAGGTTTCCCTGCATCGACCACATGTTATTGCATCATTTGTCATGATGCTATCGTGGAATATCAACCACTGAGCGAGATAGTTAGAAAAGTGAGTAGTTTCTGAAATCAAAGTCAGTTGATTCAACTCCGCTCAAGATGAAGGTTGTTGTCTTCGACAGTCAGGGTTTTGTTGTTAACGGGAAATATTGTGCTAAGGAAATTTGCATAAATAACGGAAATCAGATCACCCACTTCATTTTGAAACCTCCAGTTCCATTCTCTTCATTATCCACTCAGGACAAAAAACAAGTAAGATGGCTAGAACATAATCACCACAATTTAAGATACAGCGATGGATATGTTAATTACGAAGAGATCGAAAATATTCTCAGGAAACATTTCGAGAATGTTGACTTTGTGTACGTCAAGGGAAATCAAAAATATGATTTCATAATGGAAAATTTCGAAAATAACTATGTCAAAGTCATAAATGTCGAAGGATATGGATGGACTCCTCCTAAGTTCGAAAAGAAACGTCCCAAGTGTATGAATCATTTTGGAGAAGGGCCGAGCATGTGCGCTGTTACAAATAATGAGGATTTGTTTGCTTGGGTTTTAAGATTCATTCCGAAATAAAAAGTTCAAGACGATGGTTACTCTTGATCAGCATCTCTTGAATATCCAAGCGATAAGAAACAAATTTCCCAGTATGAAGACATGCAACAGACGTTCCATAAATTCAAGAACTTATCAACTTCTGATGACGATGATGGGTGGAAAAAAAAAGTTTTCACAAACAGGAAAAGATTTTCGACTTTGACATGTAACTCTAGAAAATTATATCTAAGAAAACAATAAATATATTCTGTTGTGTAATTGCATCCATATTCAATATTGTGAAGTGTTAACAGGAATTTGGGAAAATAAAATCTGGGTATTGATGTTTTAAACCATTTATAACTTTGCCAACGTTTCGGACACGATTGGTCCTTTCTCAAGGCTGCAATGACACGAATAAAATAAACACAATAAAAATGGGCAGATCTACCACTCACCTCGTTATAATATTAAAAATATATTTCCCTTACAATGAATCTTGCCTAGCAGTTTGACTAAAACTGCTAGGCAAGATTCATTGTAAGGAAAATATATTTTTAATATTATAACGAGGTGAGTGGTAGATCTGCCCATTTTTATGTGTTTTATTTGTATTCGTGTCATTGCAGCCTTGAGAAAGGACCAATCGTGTCCGAAACGTTGGCAAAGTTATAAATGGTTTAAAACATCAATACCCAGATTTTATTTTCCAAATTCCTGTTAACACTTCACAATAAATATATTTCATGAAAGTTATGTTGCATAAGTATTCTTATTCAGTACTTCCTAGAATATAGTATTTTCATGAAGATTATGCCGACGAAATAGTTTGTCAGAAATGATAATTGAACGATCATTCTATATTAATATTCAGTGCAGAATAAAAAGGACTCGTTTGAAAGATGATTAAGATTTTAACATTATTTATTGATATTCAATTAACAAATGATATATTCTCTATCTTACACTATTCAAATACATAAGATAATTATCATTAACATAAAACTAAGCTGAATCTGAATGGTAGTCGGATGATTGTTCATACTCAGGCTTATTTCGTTGACATTGAAGACAATTTCTCTTACTAGGTGCTGGTCCGTCAATGTGGCATCTCGATTCAGGCCTATTATAGTGAGTATAACACGGCAAATACTCTTCCAAATCTTTCCTCAGATGCATTGGCATACGATACCAAATCAAGTCCAATTCCAAAGGCCTGATCACTTCCGTGAAATAATTGAATGGTAGTTGACTCAGTTCAAGCTGATTGAAGCCTAGGATTGATAATTTCCAACCATCAGATTATAAAATTTTTTTAAAAACTCGCTAACCATCGTCACAGCACGTAACTATTGTATAAATGAAGTTTTTCTCCATGGAAACTCTCAATTTATAGATGAAGGAACTTCAACGGTTTTTAATGGTATTCAATTCTCAATACACACATTGGAGTTGTTCATCAACATATTAATATTGTTATGGCAGGAAATATTCACGAATAGGCATCTGCATTCTTATATCATATTACGCAATATGCAATAAGGTGGGATAAAGAATCAAATGCAACTAATTAACACTTAATCTTGTTATGACCGGAGGAAGTAGTCACCTCACGAATAGCTAGCTACTGCATATTTTCAACAATACCTAAACATCTAGATTGAACTTTTTATGCGGCGCAAAGACTTGTAATATCCAATTAGGTAAAATATTAAATGCATATCCATCTAAATGGTAATTATTGATCTCATTAATACAGGAAATTGCGCCACACTCAACTATCTAGTTGTTATATTCATCGATTGTAGTTGACCTTCAATCGATCGACACTTTCTCGTATGGTCTTACAAATTATTAGGTTAGGTATGTTCTAAAAGGGGCCCAAATCTAGGAATCCGAAGGGGGCTTCCTGAGACAACTTCTATACACACCACAATTGGGGGGCCACAAGGTGCCGGGACGCAAATTCATTATTTCAATAATTGTTAGGTTAGATATGCTCTAAAAGGGGCCCAAATCTATGAATACGAACGGGGCTTCCAGAGACACCTTCTGTGCACACTCTGGGGGCCCGATAAGCGCTCACCTGGATCGCGGGGGGCCGCGTTACAAAGCGCGATGCATGTTCGCAATTGTGAGGTTATGTTCAAATATTGGGCTAGAACTGTCTTTGGTATACTACTATGTTCTAATAAGAAAATTTATAGATCATTATGAAACAAGTGTATTTCGGAAACAAACACACACTAATAGATACCTAAATTTTATTCCAATCATCAATTAAATGTAAAAACAGTTATAAAAACACTTTATGATAGGGATTTTTCAATTTCATCTACACCTGAAATTAGAAATAATGAAATTTCTTTCATTAAAGAGTTCCTACTAGATAATCAATACCCACCAAATTTTATAGAAAGAACAATTTCAAATTTAGAACGAGAAATATCTAATCGAAATTCTAATGATGACCAGGTACAAACAGAAAACCGTCAAAAACAACCAAATTTGTTGAACGTCATTCCTTATATTCCTGGCCTATCAGAGAAAATAAGAAGAATTGGTTCCAAATTCAACATAGAACTGTTTTCAAAACACAAAATGATTTGAGATCCATTCTAACTAGAACAAAACCAATGAATGAGACACAAAAATCAAAAAATTGTGTTTACAATATTCCCTGTATATGTGGAAAATCTTGGATTGATTTATTGAGGAAGGAAGTGACATCAGGAAATTTCAAAATCAAATATATCAACATCTCTATAGATCGACAACTATCAATGTCAATCAGATTACAAATGAGAAAATACACAATTCTGAAGAATTTTAGAGTTTGTCTGAAGAAGGTGTCTGATATAGCCACCGAAACGTTACAATATCCTTTTAATTTGTTTCTTTTTCAGTTTTACTGTTAGGCAACAATTTTTTTCAAGACCATTTGCTCCTGACAAATAAGTGCAAAGATTTTCGCAGGAGCACTTCACCTTAATCAAACATTTTTCAATTATTTATGTTTCAGAGACTGGGAGTGAAAACCTATAAAGTTTCTAAGAAAAACCAGTTTCTTGTAGAATGCTTGACTGAGGCAATGATAGAACTAAACCTTTACGCCTATAATACTAATATTATTGTGTCATCCAAAGATATGGAAAGAGTTGTTGAAAACCTAAAGCGATCTATGACACTGATTGAGAACAGGTGTACAATAAATGGCCTAGTTCTCAATAATGATAAAACTAACGTAGTGATTTTCACCAATAGTCGATCAAAATTAACACCTCCGCTTGGCATCGCTTTCAGTTCTGGATCGGTTGAGACTAATTCTCAAACTAAACTTCTTGGCCTATATCAGGTGTCCCAAGGTGAGTGGCCTATTAGATTAAATTGGCGTGTTAAAAAATGACTCTAGTTCGCTCAATATTTGAGATTTTAGTCAGAAATTTAGCAAGTTGATCTGATCTATGTCACTGCTTTTGAATTATAGTTGTCAGTTATATAGGATGTACCAAAAAAATCATCATTATAATAATAATAATAATAATCTAATAGGCCACTCACCTTGGGACACCCGTTATATTGACTGCCACTTGAACAGGACAGTACATTGCGATATACTTCTGAACAAATTGAATTCCGCAGTTTATATACTGAGAGCCTTACCGCGGGTTTCACAAAGCTTGATTGGCAATCAAATCGTTGATTTTGAGAAAAGTTCGATGGTTTACGTCAAAAATGAACTGAAATTTGCACAGAAATAATGACACTTCATCAATCAACTTGATCGGGGTTTTGTGAAACCCGGCTTTAGTGAATCAAATTAACAGTAAGACTCTGATGAATGTTTTCTATGCAAATTTCCGTTCCATCATGTCCTATGGAATTATCTTTTGCGGAGAGAGTGCCTTAGCAAAGCAAATATTTATCACACATAACTAGCCATAAGGACAATGTTGGGGATGAAATTCAAAGAATCGTGTAGAGGTGCATTCAGGTGAAACAATGCACTTACTCTGACAGACCTATACATTTATAGAGTTTTATTATTCTTTCATAAAAATCAGCGATATTTTCTTCAATTCAAGAATAGGATTACTACTCGTAGAACGAACGACTTTTTTCCCCCTCATGAATATAACACTACAGAGCACAGCATCTTATATATGAGCATGAGATTATTTAATTTTGTACCTAAAATTATAAGGAATATTCAAGAATTTAAAATTTTCAGAAAAACAATATTGTCAATTATTGTCAAATGTGAACCCTATTCAATAGCTACCTGAATTCAAGAATTTTGTTGTCGATTGTAAAATGCATGCTTTCCTCCGGTTATTCATGATTTGTTCATTTTCAAATTTTGACTTGGTTTCCTCTTCTTTGATATAGATTGTATGTCAATGATTTGGGGAAATGAAGATTTTTTTTCTATTCTATTCACTTCTCGCTAAAGCTACGAAAAAAAAAAAATTATTGGAAGAAAACTTTTGAATCTACTCATACCTACTTATTCCATATTTCAGCAGAGCTACATTTTCAATAATTTTTTCGACTTGTTCAGTTGAAACCAATTTTTTGTAAAAAAAATCTCATATAGCTATTCAAAATTTTGTATTGAAATTCGGTAAAGGTGAAAATAACTGATTTTCATTAGTATGAATCAGTACAAATATTCATAATTTCAATGAAACTCCTAGTTCGGAAGAATAGTATAATAAATATAATTATACCTAAATCAGCGAACGCTGACAATGATGAATTTTCCATTTGAACTTTAAGCGAGCACTCAGATTCGAAAATCCTAAGATGAATTGGTTCAATTTTGAACATACCCTCAAACATTCAAGTTATTCTTTTCTGAAGTTATCGTGTTCGCAAAATACGGTTAGGCTGGACGTAACCACCATGTGCATAATGAGATCAATGGTCTGTGAGTGTGAGTGAAATTATTTTTCGGCGTGACTCCGACCTCAAGTCAGAACTTCTTCACAGAAGTTTTGTTAGTAATATAACTTTGGTGTCTTAAGATGTATCGGCCTTCAACTCCCTATTCTTTATTTATTGGGATGTAATAAGTGATTGTTTTCGATTTCAGCAACTTTGATTTGATCCTGAAGGCTTCATTCATAAAGCGCATTGTTTTTTCATTAATGAAACCATACGATAACTCTTACCATCTCAGAATTTAATGACAAAAATATCCCTTAGGTGGTATACTCACCTACATTGCGACAAATATAGCAGTACACGTTAGTCAATTTTCAATTATTAAAATGAGTTAGAGATGTGAAATGACAGTACCACATTAAACATTCAACTTTTTCTCAGATCGAACAGTTGTGATGTTGTGATTAACTGATTCTAATCGATTCAATGCACTAACTTAACTTATCATGAGAATCTAGGAATAAATAAAGTAAGGTTTTCTTTTTCGCATCACCAATTTGAACAGCTTGCTCATAAAAATTCAAAGATTCATCCTGTGAAAAATGATATTCAATATACAAGAGTGTAGTTCATTGTTTCACAAATAACACCAGAGTGCTCATTACGAGTTGAAATGTTTCTTGAACCTTTTTCTGCACTTCCATACAAAAACTTTGCCCATTCACATACCTCGTCAGAACTTGTTTTTAGGATTCTATTGATATTTTGTACATAGTTGATTGGCTTATGACATGTAGTTTTCAGAAGCTTCTTTTCTTTAACACTACAATATATTTTTGCTTATGTGGTTGTTTATTTATTTCCAGATGGATCCAGTATACAAAGAACATAGTGATGTTTATGATGTAGCAGTTTCCATTGAAATGGCTTCAAACGAAATGGCGGAGAGTATCCAAGAACTCGAGATTCACAGTGAGTCAATCATTTGAATTTTTCCTTCATTATATACCTAAAATTCAGATCAACTTTTCATAAAAAAAACCAATATCTGATTCATCTGGTTTAAGCTAATACATATTAAAAATTTCAGATGAGGACCCACTACGTGCCACTATGAAGAGATCGTCCCAAGGTATTCAGAAGAAAAATAAACATCTCCTTAACAGTATTGGACAAATGACAATTGGTCCCAACCCAATCGAAATAGAAGAGCTATCTGAAATAGAAATCACCTATCGCCAGAAATGTGAGGCAATGATTCAGATGTATAACTCGCTCAAATGCATCTGTCACTCCACTACTTTTTCGAATCTTAAAGGATTATTTTCTCATCTGAGATCAGCAAAGATATGGTTTCCAGTATTCACATGTTTTCACTGTATGATCACTTTTGCTGATAGTTTCTCGAGTAAGAAACACATAAACAAGTGTTCGAAAAAAAACCTTGAGGGTCTGGTTCAACTCTCCAAAATAAAGAAGAGAAGTCATTCAAAGTCTAGACTATATCAAAAGTATAGGTGTTCTGAATGCACTTTAATTTTTACCTTTTGGGAAGATTTCTGTGAGCATGTCAGTACACAACACAGTGATGCCTCCGTTCTGTACTGTTGCGACATCTGCAGATATGATGCAAAAAATCTGCAAGATTTCATTGAACATGCTCAAGATCAGCATGACGATTCAGAGGAATTAGCTGCATCTCTTGTGGAAAAACTGAGATCACAAACTCCTCTGATCACTGAACCGAAAGCTAAAAAAATTAATCTACTGAGGAGAAAGAGCACAACAAATATTGAATTGAGAAGTAGGTCTAAATTATCCGATGGACAAAAACAAGGACAAACAATTTCGAGAGTTATCAGAAGGACCAGAAGTAGTTCAAGATTTTGCACAGAACCGAACGGATATCAGACTGACGATGAGACTCAACGTAGATATTCAAAGATTCGGCAACAAACAAATAATCAAGCTGATGATAACGGACAAATTTCAATGATGGATTCCAATATCAACAAAAAACCTACTGTATCATGTTTGCTGTGCCGCAAAGTATATTCGAGCTATGGAAATATGATGAGACATTTTCGAATCCATCAAGCGACTGATTCAAAGGAAACAAATTCTGCTCAAGAAGAAACGAGCGAAAAATTTATGCATCTTAGAAGTTACGTACCTTACAAGGCGGTAAATATTAATCCGATCGAAGATGACATTCAAGTCACTTCAAACATCTCGAAAACGCAGAATAATTCTGTACCATGTCCACAGTGCGGTAAAGAATATTCTAATAAGTGGAACATGATGAGACATTTTAAAATTCACAACACCTCTGATTCAACAGAAAAGAATCCTCCTCAGCAAGAAATAAGTGAAGAATTAATTCAATCAAAAACTGAAGTGAATAAAGAAACCCTAGATAATCGGAAAACATATGATGAGGAACACGTTTATTCGAACATCTTAGAAACGAAAAACATTACTCTTCTTTGTCCAAAGTGCAGTAAAGAATACTCTAACCGTAGTAATTTGACCAGACATCTCCGAAAGCATCATCCTAATCATGAGGAGTTAAATCAACAGGAAAATCATTGTGCCACAATATCTAATGGCGATACATTCCAGGAAAATAAAAGTGTGATGAAGAGGAAAAAGGTGAATGATGAGAGTTCTGGTGAAGATGAACCAAGTTCCAAAAATTCAAAAAAAACTGAACTAGTATCGACTGCATGTCCACAATGTCACAAGGTCTATTCTAGTCGTTCGAATATGCGTAAACATTTCCGAAAGCATCAAAAATTACAAGAGAAAAAATTTGCAATCCTGCGAACTACTAGATCAACAAAGCAAAATGTCAGATGACTTATCATAATATAACAAATCCTATGTAAATATTTTCATGCGCTGCAATTGAAAAAAACGATATTATGGATATTATGCTTCTCGAGTAGATTGTTCAATTGTTAGTGATAATACGGTTACATAATCTAACCCAAAGTAACCAGAAAGTTCTTTGAATTCTGATAAAATCTTCGTACTTCGAATGCACCCATTCCTCTCGTCGTCATTGGCAAAGGATGTTAAGAATTTCATTTAATGAATTTGGTTTTGTACAGTAGCATAGGAATTATTGAGGGTTGAATTATTTTACGACTTCCAGAGATGATATAATATACTTAATAATAATAATCGCACTCCATCAGTTGATAGATGAATTTAAAGTTCTTTCAAATAATCAATAGGTATAACGTATTTCACGAAATAATAATACTTGTCTATGTTTGTTTTGATTAAGTTATTGGTGATTATGAAAAAATGTGTTGAATTATAATATATATCGTTATAAACATAACCTTGATTCTGAGCTGTGAACCATATTTCTTTGTAATAAATGTATTTCTTCCAAGATATTCCTTCATTTATAACTGAACACCACACACAATGGACTTTTCGAATATCCTATTTAATTACAGTTTCTGAAATTCCTTTAAATTATGTCAATTGATTTCATTGTCATTCAAAAATGAGAAGTGAAAAATATGGTCCAATTATTTCCATATTGACTCAAAATAGGTAAGTATATGAAATAATATTTTCATTACCTGCTCATTGATGAAAAAAACTTAGACACTCTAATGTTGTAGAAATATGCCTCCGGTTGTTAAAAGGCAAAGTTTCAATATTTTGGGAGCATATCATCTGTACAGCGTGAGCCTTCAACTGTGAAATATATTTCAATCGAATTTTTCCGATTCGTCTCACTTGGAAGATACAGGCGGTTGAAAATCGATTAAGAAATTCGATGCTATCGAATGAAATATTTTCGGGATATAGACTTTCATTGATGGGGTGAGTACAACAATTTTCATTAAATATTTTGTTCTGTTAATTATCATTCAAGTGTAATTTTCAATAATTTGATGGGTCGGTTTTTATCGTTGAAAACTGTGTCTAACCTGACAGGAGACTTATTCCTAAATCAGAGAGAGATGATCCGACAAATGACCATTGAACAACCATTTTTGATTTTTTTCAAGTCCTAAAATGATGTTTGGTGTACACGAGATACTATAGATGTATTCATTATAGCCAATTTATTAATAATTCTTCCAGTTTAATGCTCAGTTGCAGGAACGTCCATTAAAATTTAAAGGTCCATTAAACCCTTAATCCTCCATTAGTTCCTTGTAATAATGGAGGATTAAGAGTTTAATGGACCTTTAAATTTTAATGGACGTTCCTGCAACTGACACTAAGCATAATAAATAGCAAACTATAAAATTCGGATAATGTTTCATTTAATCGAAAATAGACTTTGTGAAGCAAGTTTTATTCGAAAAGAAATTAGTTTCCCTATTTTTGAGGATACAAGGTTCTCTCATGTCATATTTTGTTGGTGAAAAACTCATTTTCAAGAATTTTTCGCGTTGTTCATTTAAAACCAATTTTTTGTGAAAAAATATCGATAAAGGTAATCCGAAACCGACAATAAAAAGGAACTGATTTTTCTTAGGATGATTCAGTACAGATATTTATAATTTCAATGAAATTCCTAGTTTCAGTGGAAATATAACTACTAATCGGCGAATAATGATAAAATTTTCATTTGAACTTGACGTGAAAATTTCTTGGACATACAGGTCAGAATTTTCAGTACTTTTCTTCTTATGAGGAAATTGAACACTCAGATTCGAAAATCCTAAGATGAATTGGTTCATTTCATCAATTTATCAATTCCGCTTTTATTTTCATATCCTAAGCATAGGTACATTCAAACTTTCAAGTTATTCTTTCCTGAAGTTATCGTGTTCGCAAAATACGGTTTGGCTGGACGTAACCAACATGTGTAGAACTAGCAGACCCAACAGACGTTGTTCTGTATACACAAAAATTCATTCAATTCGATCCAGCCCTTTAGTTGCAGAGTAGATGAATAACCTGAATAACGACGACAGCGCCATCTGTTGATCTGATTTGTGATCATAAACATACGGGCATCGGCAATCCAAAATACAACCCTCTAACTTCGGAACCTTCTCCTACCCGCCTAGTGCCTACCTCGGAGACGCATTTTGGTGCGATTTCATCTTCAACCTGTCATATCTTTTGATATATTCATCATAATTGAATGATGTAAAAGGCAATTTCGTTCTAAATTAAATACTGGGTATGAACGACGTATTTAATTGGATAAGGATCAATAGCGTACCTATTCATATAAAAATACTCCTAAATAATGCATAATTTTGAGAAACATTCGGATACCTTTAAAAGGTGATACCGAGTAAACCTTGAAAGATAGTTATATGCTATCGCGGACTTTTTTGTAGAACTATTGAAGAGGTACATTTCCGTCATACATTGTTTCCATGTACGTCTTACTGTTTTTGCAGCGCACCTAAAAATATCTGATCAAGGCTGATTTTGGTACTCATATTTATTTTCATTGAAGTTATAGTAGGTTTCCTTAATTTTCTCGGGTCAAAAGTATTGCCTATGCTACTCAGGGATATTGTAGCTTTCTAAGGGTGAAAGAATTATTGAAATTGGTCAAGTAGCTTATGAGCTCGTATCAACGCCACAAACCTACAAATATACAAATCTTTCCTCTCTATAATATATAAGTAGGTATAGATTACGAACATTGTATTTGAATACGTAAAAGACGAATTATTTGGCGAAATGAAAGTGGAGTTATATTATTATTGTTATAATACCTGCAATCATGCCTAATTGCGCAGTTTTTGGCTGTAAGAATTACAGTAGAGTTACAAAGGAAGTATCCTGTCTGTATGTACTTTGAAAAAAATATTTTCAAAATGTTAGCAGATAACCCGGTTGCAAAACTGAAAAATGATATTCAGCTTCCATTCGATGTTATTCTTTGCTTGAGCACAATCCGTACCAACTTAAGACACCGGGATCTGAATAAGAAGATCAGTTTTCAGAATATGAAGAAAAAAATGGACAAAAAACTTTCCAAATTCACTAATTATAAATGAAATTCAAAGAAATTTCCTAAACATGATAAAAATATTTTCATATAATATTCGAAGTTTTCGAATGAAACTTGAATAATTTATTCTCTATTAACCAATACTCGTAAATACTTTGCACTTACATCCATATTTATACAACTTCATTGATATATTCTAGGATCAACAAACAAAGACATCGAAGAAATTTCATTTGAATTTGATTGAGTTGATTATTCCAATCATTCCCTCGATTTCTAACACTTCCATCCCGCAAATGCAATGGAAATGCTCCGCAGTGACGTCACATCTCGATGCGCGTCAGCATACCGGTGTTTGTGTATCGTGCTCGGAGACGCATTTTGGTGCGATTTCATCTTCAACCTGCCATATCTTTTGATGTATTCATCATAATTGAATGATGTAAGAGGCAATTTCGTTCTAAATTAAATACTGGGGATGAACGACGTATTTAATTGGATAAGGATCAATAGTGTATTCATAAAAAATACTTCCAAATAATGCATAATTTGAGAAATATTCGGATACCTTCGAAAGGTAATACCCAGTAAACCTTGAAAGATAGATATATGCTATCCCGGACTTTTTTGTATAACTATTGAAGAGGTACATTTCCGTCATACATTGTTTCCATGTACGTCTTACGGTTTTTGCAGCGCACCTGAAAATAGCTGATTTTGGTACTCATATTTATTATCATTGAAGTTATAGTAGGTTTCCTTAATTTTCTCGGGTGAAAAGTAAAGCCTATGTTACTCAAGGATATTGTAGCATTCTAAGGGTGAAAGAATTATTGAAATCGGTCTAGTCGTTTATGAGTTAACTCGTATCAACGCCACAAACCCACGAATCCACAAACCCACAAACATACAAATCTTTCCTCTTTATAATATTAGTATAGATGAGATCAATGATTCCTTCAGTATTCAAATTGGAAATATTGTTTTTCGTCTGACCTCAATTCAGAACTTTTTTACAGAGGTTTTGTTAGTATTATAACATTTCATAGAAATTAATTTCGTTCCGTTTCATTCTTTCCTGGTTTTTCTTATTATGTAACGTTGGTTTCTTAAGATGTGTCGGCCCTATACTTTATTTATTGGGATGTAATTACTAATTAGTGATTGTTTTTATTGAAAATTTCAGCAACTTGGATTTGATCCAGGAGACTTCCTGAAGAGCAATGTTTTTTCATTAATGAGACCATACGATAACTTTTACTATTTCAGAATGTGATATTTCTGACACAAATGTCCCCTAGATGGTATACTTACCTACATACAGCCGTACACTTTCAACTATTAAAATGACAGTGGCACATAAAAAATTAAAGTTTTTTAATCGAACAGTGTTGTGATGTTGTGATTAACTGATTCTAATCGATCTAATGCACTTACTTAACTTATCACGAGAATATAGGAATAAACGAAATACGCTTCTGTTTTTTCGCATCACTAATTTGAACAGCCTGTCTATAAAATTCATCCTACATAAGACTAGTTGGAATCTCACCATCACTCGAATCTGATTCTCTTATTCAGTTGTAAAAGATCTTCTTTTGTAACAGGTTTTGAAGTTATTGATTTTTGATTCTCAAAAGCGAATGGATTCTTTTCGTCTGTTGAAAAAGTCTTTAATAATTCTGGAATCATTTCAATCAAATATCTGTTGTACTTAATTGATATATCATCTGGATTTCCTTCAAACACGCAGTTGCTCGAACTTTTAGTTTTGCCTGTAATTTCTTTATAGATGATTCACATACATTTTTTTTATCATCTGAGGTTTTAATACGGTTTTCATAATTTTGAGATCGAGCTCGAACTAATAATTCATCATATTTTTTTTCGATAGAATACATTCCTTTATAATTTGGATCCAATTGTTTCAACATTAAGAGGTTATCTAGTTCAAGTTTTTTTGTTGAAGGAATCGCTTCATTCATTGGGTATAATTTACGCTTCGATTTCAGATTTGGTTTTGAAATTTTTTTCCTGACTTAGTTCCTTTAAATTAGTAAAGAATTCATCCCTACTCATCTCATCGACGAATCCTTCGTAATAACAGATATTTTCAGTATTAGTACAATTTTTTGAGCCGTATGATCTGAAATTGTCGTGAACAATATGGAACTTGAAACATACTGGTTGGATACGGTAGTGAAAATATTATCTATACGTCATGTTTGTGAATTGGGTGTAATTCAGGTATTTTCTGTGATTGTTGAATACAAATTGAATGACTTTAAAAGACTTTGGACACTTCGAAAACTAATATCCCAACTCGGGCAAAGTATACGTGTTGTTCTTCGTTATACAATAACTGAAACCGATAAATGTCATCGAATAAACAGCAGTTTGAACAGTAAAAACAAATGAACACGAAAAGAAAGCTCATCATTCAAAACATTTCAAGAGATTGTAAAAAAATTCCGTTATATTACGTTATTTGCCTGAATTTCTGTAGTTTTCGAATTTTGAGATAAAAGTGGTCTCTTATGATTTGGTTTGAATCACTGATGAAGAATTCGAGGTCTCATGAAATTCATTTGTTCATGAACTTTCGTTGTAGCCTTTCCGGCTTCAAATGGTTAAACTGCCCGAGCCCAGTCGTCAGAGTGGGCGCAGATCTGATCTAATAATTGATACAATGGAGAAGGCTCAATTTCTCAGGCAAATCACGATCCTCAACTACTTACAAGTATTTATTGTTGAGATCACTCTGTATAGTCATCAAGTCGTCAAGGCAAAAATTGGCTAGTGATGAACTTTTTGCCGCTCTGACCACCCTGTAGG
The DNA here is from genome assembly GCA_013421045.1 of Propylea japonica. Lineage (NCBI taxonomy): Eukaryota > Metazoa > Arthropoda > Insecta > Coleoptera > Coccinellidae > Propylea > Propylea japonica. The sequence goes on along the minus strand of CM024245.1, from coordinate 31,212,192 downwards.
TAACGACTTCAATCCACAAAGTCAATGGCTTCCAGATGTACGAAAACTTCATTCTGTTCAATAATTTGCCAAAAAATTCAACGATGTCCATATCTCTAATGAGTTCAATTATGAGAAATCTTCCAGAAAAACTGTGAAACACGAATACGAATCAGACGTTAAACATATCATAAATATCTTTCTGTCCCCGAATTAATCGAATAGACTTATCTATCTAGTTCACAAAAATGTCTACCAAAAGTTCATATGAACACTTGGGAGTATTCAACGAAACTTTATCGAATAGGAAAAATTATTTTCAGGTATTGAACATTAATGAATTCTACAAGCAATTATACACGAATTAATTCAGAAACAGAAAGACTAATTTAGAAATTTCCTGAAAAGAAATAGTGCAGATTAAGCAATATAGCCACATGCAAAGAACGAAAAGAAATTATTATAAGGGGCATTGAATTCTCTGCATTGGCAACAGAAATATAAAGGAATTGGGGAAACCGTTCAACGAAAATAATTTAGCAATGTAATACCTACATGCAAACAATATAGGAAGGAAGTAAGCAACAAAGCGGAATTGAAAAGATACTTACCCCTTATGAGGGTTTTTTATTCACGATAATATAAATATATGTATAAAGATATAAAAAAGTGGAGGTACCGGGTTTTTCACAATAATTTGACCCCCCTTTAACTTTGTTTCTAAGAGAGATACAGAAAAAAGTTTCATACGAAAATTTCATGAAATCAACTGAGGTTTTACAATATAAATTCACATAATGGAATATATACAGGCTGGCCAACATATTGATGGTAACTTCATTATTTCAAAAGGAACACCCTGTATATTTCTCCATTTTTGGCTAGCTCTTTTTCCCCTGATTTCGAATATGTATCATATGTTGGTCTATCTCTTTTATTCTGAGAACCACAGAGTTTCAAATTCTAAGAACCACCTGACAAGATCTGTAATCATTTTACAAGTGGCAGAGTGCGTTTACTGAAAATGCTCATTTTTGGAGTTATGATAACGTCAATGGGAAGATATACAGGGTGAACAACATTGAAATCAACTATATTTTCCCAAATGAGATACCCTGTCCTGTATATTCTTCCATTTTTGATAGGCTATTTCCTCCTGATCTCGAATATAAATGCGTATGTGGATGTCTCTTCAATTTTCAGAGTTTCAAAGTTTTGAAATTGATGACACCGAATAAAAAAATATGTGAAATACCTACGAAATTCTTTATATCCAAACAATCTACTTAAAAGTATTGTTTTAGAATGAATACTTAGCAATTACTTAACCAATGAAAAATAATAAACTATGGTAGTATGGTAAGAATAACATCAACTGAAGAAATTGCTCGAAATGGCCACCTTCATTCAATCATATCGTTGTCTCAAGTTGTTCAGACTATTTTTGATAGCATAATTATGGCTCTGATTCAAGTTGGAAATTGAAGCTTCAAAATTATTTTTTAATCATTACAATATTATCATTATTCTTTGTGCGTTGACAGGATTAGTTCCGAATTATGGGTTCAATATTGGTTGATTTTATATCATTAATATTATTCTCCGCTTTCATTGATTATCATTATTGTAAATTTTTTCCTACAGGAACGGCTATAAAAACGTGTCCAAAGGTGTTAAATCGGGACTTTTTGGTGGCAATAAAATGGGTGCGCCATCACCAATCCAAAGATCAAATTGGCCCCTTAAATATTCACGAACTTCCAAAACGCTATGCCTGATGGTTCTTGAAATTTGAAACTCTGTGGTGCTTAGAATAAGAAAGATAGACCAACGTATGTACATATTCGAAATCAGGGGAAAAAGAGCTAACCTAATAAGGAGAAATATACAGGGTGTTCCATTTGAAAAAATGAAGTTTCCATCAATATGTTGGCCACCCTGTATATATTTCAGTTTGTGGAGTCATATCAAAAAACCTCAGTTGATTTCGTGAAACTTTTATACGAAACATTTTTTTGTATCTCCATTAGTAACAAAGTTAAAGGGGGGGGGGGTCAAATTATGGTGAAAACCCCGGTACAATATTATCTCAACGCAAGTAAATAAATCAATATTCACTGCTAGGCGGTTAATTAATATCGAAAAGAAATTCGTTCAAGATTCACTCGCATAAACCAAACATATTATGTAGCGCCTGCAATTATCGAGGAAATATATACAGGTAGACACAAACAACATATAGAACGCTACATCGTGCTCGAATTAAAAACCTATTTTGAAAATGAGACGAGCTTTGAAGTTTTTTCTTTCTACTAAAATTTTTAATTTTCAGGAAAAGTTTATGATTTGAATAATAAAGTTGAATTGATAAATCAATATAATCAAACCAATAGCTTTCTGGATGCCACAAATTCGAATAATCTTTTTTTCTGATACTAAAACTGGACAGTAAATAATTATGACTTCGAAACTGCATAGATTCAAGGTATATGAAAAAGGTGAACAAAAACCAGATCAAACTTCAGAAAGAAATGTTTCAATTTTATCAATTCTTATGAAATATTAAAAAAAAGAATTTGAAATGTTTCAGAAACTGAAGGAAAAAGTTACGGAAAATATTTTCATATACATATTATCTTATAACTATCATCTAAAACATGAAATACCTAAAAAAAAACTGAAAACATTATCGAAGTAGATGGTTGCAATAAAATGTCTATTATATACACATTAACTAAAATGCAAAGCTTTTAGCAAAATGTAGAAATATGTAGGATTATTTTATTCAATAACGTCAAACACAAAATTGTATACCTCCTCTTTATACTAATATAGTGAATAATAATATAATAATAATGAATTTTACGGATCATTCAAAAATAACTATCGACCGTAATTAAAGATCAATTACGTACAGCCTCTCGCCAACCTCTACCTGGGTGGGGATAAAAGTAGGTATATATTCAAAGGTCCCAACAGTTTTTGAATCGGTTTTACTGAAACCAGTGAAAGCTTTAGTTTTGTGAAATTTTTGAGTGTTCGAGCGATTCGAAGTAAAATATGGATTCACATCTCAAATATTGCAGATTGTGCCAAAGATGCGATGGGGAATTTCACCATTTATTTCCATTCACTGAATTTCTTCGAGAAATGATGTCAATCGATGTAAGTATTATTCAGGCTGAAAAATGAATAATGTTATTTTTGCACCAATGTTCAAGCTCATTCGATCTTTTGATTTATTTTACCAATTTATTTTGAATATACTTCGAACCTATTTATTTTGTTATTTATTCGCCTTATTAAGTACTGATAATTTATAGGTTTTTTCTTTTGGCTTAAATTTTTACTATGATTTCAGATTACTGCAGATGATGGACTATCCCGATTAATGTGTGATAGCTGTAGTCAAGAACTGCGGATTTGGTTCGACTTCCGAGAATCCTCCTTGAGAAACCAGACGGATGTAGCTTTACTGGGTAAAAACTCAACAGATGGGGTGAGTCAAAAATATGTCTTTTTGTAGTTTATCGACTTATTTTGAGTGAAAATCTTCAGCTATTTTTAACTGATTGGTATTTTCGTTACCATGGCGAAGGAATTGATAATTCATAAAAAAAACATATCACGTTCGTATCTGACTGGTTTTTTATATTATTATTATACAGGGTGGTTCACGAATGATTGCACAAGCTTTTACGGCAGATGCAGGACATTTTGGGGAGTCTGAATCAGTGTTAGAAATATGTCCTCACAATATTCGTTCAAGAGATACATTATGCCTATCTACAGAAATTTTCAATGGCCTAACTTTTGAACGCCTGCATGGATTTTCATAAAAATTTCAGGGAATGAGTATGGGCCAGTGGCGAATATTTCTGAATTTTCTTCACAATTGAATAATATTTCGTATACGACGAGTTGATATTGTTTATTCACTTTTTATACCTATGCATTTCATACAATATGAAATTGGATCGAAAATGAAATTGTTCCCGAACGCTTGAAAATCTTTATTTCGATCATTTTTGGCTAAACATTGGATCATCAAAAAAAGATTTTGCAAGAGATTGTTATTGTTTTGAGTTTTTTGAAAACAATATTCATAAAATACTCTTTTCTGTTAATTATCATTCAACGGTAAGTTTCAATAATTTGAAGGGTAGGTTTTTATCGTTAAAAATTGTGTCTAACCTGACAGGAGACTATTTCCTAATACAGAGAGAGATGATCCGACAAATGACCATTGAACAACCATTTTTGATTATCTTCAAGTCCTAAACTGATGTTTGGTTCACACGAGATATTCAGAATAGATATATTCTTTATAGCCAATAACTCAATAAATCTTTCAGTTTGCCCATAAATAGTAAATAAATCGCAAACTATAAAATTGGGATAATTTTCCATTTAATCGAAGGAAAGACCCATTGAAGCAAGTTTTTATTCGAAAAGAAATTAGTTTTCCCATTTTTGAAGAAAACAAGGTTCTCTCATATCGTTTGGCGTTGTTCTACGAATACATTCACATGGTGAATGTGCCGTTTTCTATGAAGTGGGTATGCAATGCACGAACAGAGACGATATAGAACATCTTAATTTTAATGGTTCTTTTGAATGCTCTGCGAGCCAATTTGCAATTGGCTCTGAGAAATATCTTTTAATTTGTATATACCGCCCTAATACTCGCCCTCTGAGTGATATTGATGTATTTTCGAGAAGTTTTCATAAGTGCTTGATAAATTTCATAATGAAAGGATGAAGTTCATTATTGCAGGTGATTTCAATATTGATTTATTGTCTGATTCTGCTGATTTGCACATTATCAAACCACTGTGTTTCATTATAAATTGTTCATTTATAGCAGGCATTTTTCCGGATGGCCTGAAGAAGTCGGTAGTACGGCCTTGTTACAAGAAGGGAGACTCTCACAATCTATCCAACTATAGACCAATCAGTATCATCACTTCATTCATTTAGATCTTCAAAAAAAAATTAGTTAATAGACTTATAAACTTTTTCAACAAATTCAATGTTTTATCTGAAAGGCAGCATGGTTTTATTCGGGGCAGGAGTACAGAGTCTGCAATTTTTGAGTTTCTTCAGAAAATAATATATTCCCTCGAAGAAGGTCAGATAGCTGCTGGCCTTTTTATAGACTTATCAAAAGCATTTGATTGCGTTCATCATGATATCTCGCTCTCAAAAAGTGTGGTATCAGGGGAATTCCATATAAACTTTTTGAGAGTAACCTTAAAGATAAAAAACAGGTCGTCATTTTATGTGGCTATAATGAGTGTGACATGTCATCAGAGGGAACCATTGTAATGGGTGTGCCACAGGGTACCATTGTAGGACCAATCTTGTTCCTAGTCTATGTCGACGATTTGCCGGAGGTTTTCGTATTGACAGAAGAATCTGAGCAACAAAAGTTACAGATCATCCAAAGTTTGGAAGAACCAATCGATAATTTGTCGCCAAAACTACATGATAACTTCTCGAAATTTTTCTTATTGAATGATTTTGACTCATCGGGGAACAATCAGTTTCTTGTAGAATGCTTGACTAAGGCAATGCTAGAACTATACCTTTACGCTGATGATACTTATACTTATACTTAAGTTGGCCTAATAGACGTTTTAGGAGAACTTGTCAATAATTCGTTCTGAAATTTTAGGAGGAGCCTTGAGGGTGAAGGAACTCTTCGCCTAAAATATTTTCAAGTCGACAGTGTTGCCACGTCTATCTCAAACGCATATCTACTTTCTTATTTCAACTGGAACTACCTATATTTTCATTTATGTATCGATTCAATACCAAATTCGCAGTATAACCCACTAAAAAAAATTTCTCTGCATGCACTGTTGCCAAGTTATTCACAAATTCCTGAAACTTTTGGCATTTGCATTGCCAGTTTGGAAATGCAATATCTCGATTACTTTTTATGCGAACGGAACCAAACTCAAAAGTCTCATAGTAAAGACTCCATGCATTCATGTGGTATATTCAGTACTTCGATACATCGTAAGGTTTTTCGAAGATATTGCTGCGAAAATGTGAAACTCGAAATTGAAATATTTCGAAATTTTCAAATAGCAACCCCATATTTATTTTACAGCATTCGATTCGAAATAAAAATGAATGGCAGTCTCTTTTCACACTATTTATTTTGGATAGTTTTCGATTGAGATGGAAAATACTGACATTTTTCAGTATTTATAGTTCATGATCTATGGTTCTGTTTACGATGAAATGGTTCTATGATTATGGCGCGTAAACAATTTTTTGAATTTTTTTCCGATCATTCGTGCTAAATGTGAATAACGATTGTTAAAGGTTCTTTCAATAATTTTTTGGCACTCCCCGTGAATTGTGAAACAACCCGAATCGTGTTTGAATAATATGGGTAAACTTTTTTCTATGACATCTATGATCATCGAATACTTTTTATGATTTCAACCATAGAATCTACTTCAACAATTCTCGCCATAATCATAGAACAATTTCATCGTAAACAGAACCATAGATCATGAACTATAAATACTGAAAAATTTCAGTATTTTTCATTCGGAACTATCCAAAATAAATAATTGGTGTGAAAAGGGACTGCCATTCATTTTCATTTCGAATCGAATGCTGTAAAATAAACATGGGGTTGCCATTTGAAAATCTCGAAATATTTCAATTTTGAGTTTCACATTTTCGCAGCAATATCTTCGAAAAACCTTACGATGTATCAAAATACTGAATATACCACATGAATGCATGGAGTCTTTACTATGAGTCTGCTGAGTTTGGTTCCGTTCGCATAAAAAATAATCGAGATATTGCATTTCCAAACTGGCAATGGAAATGCCAAAAGTTTCAGGAATTTGTATATAACTTGGCAACAGTGCATAGCAGAGAAATTTTTTTAGTGGGTTATACTGCAAATTTGGTATTGAATCGATACATAAATGAAAATAAAGGTAGTTCTATTGAAATAAGAAAGTAGATATGAGTTTGAGATAGACGTGGCAACACTGTCGACTTGAAAATATTTTAGGCGAAGAGTTCCTTCGCCCTCAGTGCTGCACCAAAAATTTCAGAACGAAATATTCCGTAATTCTCCTAAAACGTCTAATAGGCCAACTTAAAAGGAAAACCCTGTATATCAGACATATACTGTCAGTTGCAGGAACGTCCATTAAAATTTAAAGGTCCATTAAACTCTTAATCCCCCATTATTACAAGGAACTAATGGAGGATTAAGGGTTTAATGGACCTTTAAATTTTAATGGACGTTCCTGCAGCTGAGCATTAAAAATGTAAATAGAGGGCAAAGTTAAAATACCACATTTTGTGAATGAAGGTCTGCAGTCTGAGAGCATTGACAGTAAGACTCTGAGAGTGCCTCAATAGAACAAATATTTATCACACAAAACTAGACATAAGGACAATGTTGGGGATGAAATTCAAAGAATCGTGTAGAGATGCATTCAGGTGGTACAATGTACTCACTCTGACAGACCTATACATTTATAGAGTTTTATTATTCTTTCATAAAAATCAGCGATATTTTCTTCAATTTAAGAATATAGGAATACTACCCGTAGAACGAACGACAGCATAAGATTATTAAATTTTTTACCTAAAATTATAAGGAATATTCAAGAATTTAAAATTTTCAGAAAAACAATATTGTCAAATGAGAACCTTATTCAATGGGTACTTGAATTCAAGAATTTTTGTTGTCGATTGTAAAATGCATGCTTTCCTCCGGGTGTTATTCATGATTTGTTTATGTTCAAATTTTGACTTGTTTTCCTCTTCTTTGATTTAGATTGTATGTCAATGATTTGGGAAATGAAGATTTTTTATTCTTTTCTATTCTATTCACTTCTCGCTGAAGCCACGAAAAAAAAATCATTGGAGGAAAACTTTCGAACCTACTCATACAAGTAGCTTGGTAGAAGTAATTGATTTTCGAGTACTCGATAAATTAATACTTGACTTGACTTGACATTGAAAAACTACTATACTCCGTTCACGAAAGGTTGAGCCGTCGGTTGGCCATGGAAATTTGGCATATTCCACTGTGTATATTAAAATTTTAGGTTATGTGGTTTATTTTCTTGTCAGATTGATACGAAATGTTGTCAATATTGCATAGAGTTCTCTGATAACTCGCAAGCTTGTCGGACGAGGCAGAGTACATTCGGCAACGTTGACTTTATTTTACTTTATGACAGTAAATACTGCCAACTTCAGATAAATTAAGAAACGTCTACTATGCCCTCAACCTTTCGTGAACGGATTATACTTGACTTGAACTTGACTTGATTTCAAGTCAAGCCAAGTCAAGTAGCTTGAATATCAAGTCAAGTCGTGAATCTCTACTCGTGAATCTTACCTCAAGTCAGAACTTCTTCACAGAAGTTTTGTTAGTAATATTTATAACTTTGGTTTCTTAAGATGTATCGGCCTTCAACTCCCTATTCTTTATTTATTGGGATGTAATAAGTGATTGTTTTCGATTTCAGCAACTTTGATTTGATCCTGAAGGCTTCAAAAGCGCATTGTTTTTTCATTAATGAAACCATACCATAACTATCACCATCTCAGAATTTCCTGACAAAAATATCCCTTAGATGGTATACTTACCTACATTGCGACAAATATAGCAATACACGTTAGTCAACTTTCAATTACTAAAACGAGTTAGAGATATTAAATGACAGTAGCACATCAAACATTTAACTTTTCTCAGATCGAACAGTTGTGATGTTGTGATTAACTGATTCTAATCGATTCAATGCATTCACTCAACTTATCACGAGAATATATAGTCCGTTCACGAAAGGTCGAGCACATAGTAGGCGTTTCTTTATTTATCTGAAGTTGGCAGTATTTACTATCATAAAGTAAAATAAAGTCAACGTTGCCGAATGTACCCGGTCTCGTCCGACGAGCTTGCGAGTTATCAGAGAACTCTATGCAATATTGACAACGTTGCGTATCAATCTGAAAAGAAAATAAAGAACACAACCTAAAATTCTAATATACACAGTGGAATATGCCAAATTTCCATGGCCAACCGACGGCTCAACCTTTCGTGAACGGAGTATAGGAATAAATGAAGTAAGCTTTTGTTTTTTCGCATCACCAATTTGAACAGCTTGCTCATAAAAATTCAGAGATTCATCCTGTGAAAAATGATATTCAATATACAAGAGTATAGTTCATTGTTTCACAAATAACACCAGAGTGCTTATTACGAGTTGAAATGTTTCTTGAACCTTTTTGTGCACTTCCATACAGAAACTTTGCTCATTCACATACCTCGTCAGAACTTGTTTTTAGGATTCTATTGATATTTTGTACATAGTTGATTGGTTAATGACATGTAGTTTTCAATAGCTTCTTTTCTTTAACACAACAATTACAATGTATTATTTGCTTATGTGGTTGTTTATTTATTTCCAGATTAATCCAGTGTATAAAGAACCTAGTGATGTTCATGATGTAGCAGTTTCCATTGAAATGGCTTCAATCGAAATGGGGGAGAGTATCCAAGAACTCGAGATTCACAGTGAGTCAATCATTCGAATTTTTCCTTCATAATTTACCTAAAATTCAGTTCAACTTTTTATAAAAAAAACCAATATCTGATTCATCTGATTGAAGCTAATACATATTTAAAATTTCAGATGAGTACCCACTACGTGCCACTATTGAGAGATCGTCCAAAGATATTCAGAAGAAAAATTAACATCTCCTTAACAGTATTGGACAAATGACAATTGGTCCCAACCCAATCGAAATAGAAGAGCTATCTGAAATAGAAATCACCTATCGCCAGAAATGCGAGGCAATGATTCAGATGTATAACTCGCTCAAATGCATCTGTCACTCCACTACTTTTTCGAATCAGAAAGGATTATTTTCTCATCTGAGATCAGCGAAGATATGGTTTCCAGTATTCACATGTTTCACTGTATGATCACTTTTGCTGATAGTTTCTCGAGTAAGAAACACATAAACAAATGTTCGAAAGAAAACCTTGATGGTCTGGTTCAACTCTCCAAAATAAAGAAGAGAAGTCATTCAAAGTCTAGACTATATCAGAAGTATAGGTGTTCTGAATGCACTTTAATTTTTACCTTTTGGGAAGATTTCTGTGAGCATGCCAGTACACAACACAGCGATGCCACCGTTGTGTACTACTGCGACATCTGCAGATATGATGCAACAAATCTGCAAGATTTCATTGAACATGCTCAAAATCAGCATGATGATTCCGAAGAATTAGCTGCATCTCTTATGGAAAAGCTAAGATCACAAACTCCTCTGATCACAGAACCGAAAGCTAAAAAAATTAATCTACTGAGGCGAAAGAGCACAACAAATATTGAATTGAGAAGTAGGTCTAAATTATCCGATGGGCAAAAACAAGAACAAACATTTTTTAAAGGAATCAGAAGGACCAGAAGTAGTTCAAAATTTTGCACAGAACCGAATGGATATCAGACTGACGATGAGACTCAACGTAGATATTCAAAGATTCGGCAACAAACAAATAATCAAGCTGATGATAACGGACAAATTTCATTGATGGATTCCAATATCAACAAAAAACCTACTGTATCATGTCTGCTGTGCCGCAAAGAATATTCGAGCTATGGAAATATGATGAGACACTTTCGAATCCATCAAGCGGCTGATTCAAAAGGAACAAATCCTGCTCAAGAAGAAACGAGCGAAAAATTTATGAATCTTAGAAGTTCAGTACCTTACAAAGCGGTAAATATTAATGCGATCGAAGATGACATTCAAGTCACTTCAAACATATCAAAAACGCAGAATAATTCTGTACGATGTCCCCAGTGCAGTAAAGAATATTCTAATAAGTGGAACATGATGAGACATTTTAAAATTCACAACACCTCTGATTCAACAGAAAAGAATCCCCCTCAGCAAGAAATAAATGAAGAATTTATTCAATCAAAAACTGATGTGAATAAAGAAACCCTAGATAAGCTGAAAACATATGATGAGGAACACGTTTATTCGAACATCTTAGAAACGAAAAACATTACTCTTCTTTGTCCAAAGTGCAGTAAAGAATACTCTAACCGTAGTAATTTGACCAGACATCTCCGAAAACATCATCCTAATAATGAGGAGTTAAATCAACAGGAAAATCATTGTGCCACAATATCTAATGGCGATACATTCCAGGAAAATAAAAGTGTGATGAAGAGGAAAAAGGTGAATGATGAGAGTTCTGGTGAAGATGAACCAAGTCCCAAAAATTCAAAAAAAACTGAACTAGTATCGACTGCATGTCCACAATGTCACGAGGTCTATTCTAGTTCTTCGAATATGCGTAAACATTTCCGAAAGCATAAAACATTACAAGAGAAAAAATTTGCAATCCTGCGAACTACTAGATCAACAAAGCAAAATGTCAGATGACTTATCAGAATATAACAAATCCTATGTAAATATTTTCATGCGCTGCGATTGAAAAAAACGATATTATGGATATTATGCTTCTCGAATAGATTGTTCAATTGTTAGTGATAATACGGTTACATAATCTAACCCAAAGTAACCAGAAAGTTCTTTGAATTCTGATAAAATCTTCGTACTTTGAATGCACCCACTTCTCTCGTCGCCATTGGCAAAGAATGTTAAAAATTTCACTAAATGAATCTAGTTTTGTATAGAAGAATATGAATTATTGAGGGTTGAATTACTTTATGACTTCCAGAGACGATGTAATATACTTAATGATATTAAATGCACTCCATCAGTTGATAGATGAATTTAAAATTCTTTCAAATAATCAATATAACGTATTTCAGGAAATGATAATATTTGTCTATGTTTGTTTTGATTAAGTTATTGGTGATTATGAAAAAATGTGTTGAATTATAATATATATCGTAATAAACATAACCTTGATTCTGAGCTGTGAACCATATTTCTTTGTAATAAATGTGTTTCTTCCAAGATATTCTTTCATTTTTAACTGAACACCACACACAATGGACTTTTCGAATATCCTATTTAATTAGGTACAGTTTCTGAAATTCCTTTAAATTATGTCAATTGATTTCATTGTCATTCAAAAATGGGAAGTGAAAAATATGGTCCAATTGATTCAAAATAGGTAAGTACAGGGTCTCTATAAATGATTGTAACAACGCAGTTGGCTTTGGATTATGCAAACCACAGAATTCTGTGATCATGCAATGCTCTGATTGGTTAGAGATGGGTATTCTTCAATCCGCAGCCAACTGCGCTGTTACAATCATTTATAAAGACCCTGTATATGAAATAATATTTTCATTACCTGCTCATTGATGAAAAAACCTTTGACACTCTAATCTTGTAGAAATATGGCCACCGGGTGTTAAAAGGCAAAGTTTCAATATTTTGGGAGCAGATCATCTGTACAGAGTGAGTCTTTAACTGTGAAATATATTTCAATCGAATTTTTCCGATTCGTCTCATTTGAAAATCGATAAAGAAATTCGATGCTATCGAATGAAATATTTTTCGGGATATAGACTTTCATTGATGGGGTGAGTATTCTTCGTAAACGAAATTCTACCCACATCCTCCAGTTTTCTTAAATGACCATTATGTTCCGTAAAAACTACCAGAAGTTCAAAGAAATCATCTCGTTGAACTTAATTGAATATTATTTCGATTATTTTGAAAAATTCTCTGTTTTTTCGTTTGATGCGCCGTTTTCGAGTTATTTCGAATCTTTTAAAAGGAATACTTGAAAATTGAGATTTTTCGCGCATGAGCAGATGTCAAAATAAAGGAAACTTTATTTAAGTTGGGCCTCTATTTGCTTTTCGATAACTCCCTATTGTCCCGAATGTGCTCAATTAAGTTGAGTAAAGGCCTCAGAAATAAAATGAAAGTCGGGATGTGAAAATTTATTCAAAACCAATAATCAATAGGTATATACAACATGTCATTTACATCAATACACATCAAACTCAAAAAAATATACAGGCCGACACATATATAGATAGGTTAACTAGAATTATATAAGATTCTTCGTGATGAGTATCGACTTCAGTCTGTGTTTATAAAAACTCAACAGAAAAAATAACAACCAAGAATAGAAGAATAAATAATATGCTTTAAATGTAAATATTAATGGTGAAGCTTGTGATTTATCAGCACGACTTGGAATGTAGGATAAAAACACTAAAATAATTTTTCAATAGCAAACATTTAACGTCCTATAAAAATACGTTCTACTTTCTCAAAATACTCTCAAATCTTCAATATTATTTTTCAGTCGTAAAAAATTGTCCAGTATGATTTTGGAAATGCTAAATTTGCGTACCTATGCATATTTTGTGTGTAGATCGGAAGTGTTTAGGTCTGTGTATTGAATACCTCATTAATTTTCTGATAACTAAATTAATTATCAATTCAACACACGGCATGACATTCAGAGAAAACAGTACACTCGATTATTTAACATGGAATGTTTTTTTCACAGCATTTCTTCGAACAATTTCACCCTTCTAATTCACACATTTGTTCATTTCACTTCCTTTTTCCATATCAGTATAGTATTGTGGATTCTCATTAGATGGCGTCTTCAAAACCCGGGGTATTTTAACAGGAGTCTCGTAGCCCTGCTGAGTATTAGTGGTATTCTGATAACTACTACTTTCATCTGGTGTCTTCTCTAAGGCGTCGACAACATGGGGTAAGAATTTCGCTGTTTCTCCGCATTTCTCTTCCGAATCGTTATTCTTCAAGTAATTCAGTTTTCTTGTTTGTTTATCTGAAAAGGCGAATAATGAGTTGTTTGGATTTATTTAGCTAAAAATTTTTAATGATACTGCAAACAGAATTCCGTGTTCCTCCGAAGTACCACCTCGTAGTAGCCAAAATCCAAAAGTTTTTTTTAAATGCTAAACAAAAACAAATCGAATATAAAAAATGAGAAAAGCCTGATCAGGAGCGTTTGAGCACTCGTTCATTGGTGGAGCAATAAGACCATCACCTCGAAATTTTATATGGGACTTGAGATTGATACCAAATATATAAATGCAAAATTCAGCACAATCGCAATTATTTTCTGGAAATAATTCAGAAATTGAAATATGTAGAGAATGAATAACTGAAAAAAATTAAATTCTATGGTTTTGATGATGCGATGCTGTTATGAAAATATAAAGATTTTTTTTTCAATATTCCAATTGAATTTTCTATATGGTTCTGTTGACACATTGACCACACAATTTTGGATAAACAATAGGTATATCACTCTTCATCCACAAAAGAAATTTCACCCGAATCGGATATTTTGTATGAAAATATGAAAATTCTTCTTTTCAATATTCCAATTAAATTTTCTATGGTTCTGTTGAGACAATGGCCACAAAATTTTGCACGAACATTCAGTATACCTTCATACACAGAATAAATTTCACTCGAATCGGATATATGTTTTTTATGAAGTTTCTTATTTTCAATTTTTGAATTGAATTTTCTTTGGTTTTGTATACACTATGGCCACAAAATTTTGTATGAGGCTTATTATGAACATCTTGCATGTGGCTGCACCATTTCATTTCGATTGATTTCGTATTCTCTGAGATATTGAGGAACAAAATTTGGAATAACCATATTTTTTTGTAACATCCTGTATGATTTGACTGGTTAATGAACTTAACCGAGCCATTTTGACAAACAACAGAAATGAGGGGCGTTCGGCATCGACATCGGACGTGTCGGATCGATCTGAACCGTTCGCATTTATACTTGCCATTGGCCCGACGCACTCGAACTGAGAAAGCAATCACACTTCGAATGCGAAACGGCGTATAAAAGCTTAATTCAATTGAAGTTCGGTATTATTTATCATTTTATTCATCTGATTAAACGTGGGATTATTCCAATATCGGTTTCAAGTGATGAATGATTATTTACTGGTAATATAGATAATTTCTATTCTGCAGCATCCAAATGGAATAGGTACCTACTTTTGAGATGAAAAGTTATAAAGAAAGAACTTTTCAATTTTGCAGCAATGAAATGAAAACGTCTAATTTGAATGGGGTACAATCATTTCGTACTTTTTCTAAACATAAAAATTCGACGAGTTCAATCACTTTACACTTTCCATAAAAATCCAAGATACAATCTTAAGCAGTAGGGTGGGTTGGTTGGTTTGCAGTTCAGACTAAAAACATCTTTACCTAATCGAAAAATGAATTGGAGATGAGAATAGGTAATCATAGTAAAGTAATTTAATCAACTGATATATCAAGCGCGAGCGGAGCGAGGGCTGTAATACCTATAGTTCGATTTATTTTTATTCTTTTCTTTATTGAACCTTTATATTATATGTCTAGGTTCAAATTTTTGTTTTCCAAAAGGTGAATTCCCGAATCATAATGTGTTCAGTTTATATTGTCACACAATGGGTAGGTATCAAGACATCTTGTGTTTCATGAAAGTAGTACCTATATTTCTCTTCCGAACTATAGCAGATGAGAATTTAAAATTTTGCAATTTTCGCAAGTTTCGTTATGATTTTTTACGATTTCTGAGAATAGGAATACCTACCTATCTATACTTAAAAAAAACTTATTTTAAAATTGCTTATAACTTCTTTCGGTTATCAACGATTTCCGTGAATCTCTGTGATCCTCAAATGATATCTATAATCATTAGATGAAATTTGAGAGGATTTCAAGAGAAGAAGGCGTTATTGACATCAAATGATAATATTATTGAAGGATTTAAGAGTGTCTCAGAAATCGTAAAAATCAAAACAAAACTTGCGAAAACTGCAAAATTCGAAATACTCATCTGCTATTTATAGTTCGGAAGAGAAATATAGGTACTTACTACTTTCATGAAACACAAGATGTCTCGATATCTACCCACATAAATTCCATTGTGTGACAACATAAACTGAACACATTATTCGGAAATTCACCTTTTAGAAAAATAAATTTGAACCTACACATATAATATAGAGGTTCAATAAAGGAAAGAATAAAAATAAATCGAACTATAGGTATTGCAGCCCTCGCTCCGCTCGCGCTTGATATATCAGTTGATTAGATTACTTTATTATGATTACCTATTCTCATCTCGAATTCATTTTTCAATTAGGTAGAGATGTTTTTAGTCTGAACTGCAACCCAATCAACCTACCATACAACTTAAGATTGTATCTTGGATTTTTATGGAAAGTGATTGAACTCGTCGAATTTTTATGTTTAGAAAGTACGAAATGATTGTACCCCATTTAAACTAGACGTTTTCATTTCATGGCTGCAAAATTGAAAAGTTCTTTCTTTATAACTCTTCATCTCAAAAGTAGGTACCTATTCCATTTGGATGCTGCAGAATAGAAATTATATACCAGTAAAGATTCATTCATCACTAGGAACCGATATTGGAATAATCCCACGTTTAATCAGATTAATAAAATGATAAATAATACCGAACTTCAATTGAATTAAGCTATGTATTATACGCCGTTTCGCATTCGAAGTGTGATTGCTTTCTCAGTTCGAGTGCGTCCGGCCAATGGCATAGCGCTATTCGCGCTTGGTGCCAAACGTGAGTACGTAAAGTATAAATGCGAACCGTTCGTTTATTACATCCGGATTGAGGGGAATACACATCTGGACCGTTCGTCATAAAAATCTGAGCAATCGGACGTCGATCTTTTCGCTCGGTCTATTTTGACGGAGCAAAGCGATTTTATCCATAGCGTTTTATGTTTTTTATATTTTTTTTTTGTTTTATGTTGATTTTCCTGATCCGACAACCGATAGATTGAAAAATTCTAACAGTTTTATCCTTCTGTTTTCATTTTTTCATTGAAAACTCAATTAATTCATTAAAATTTTTCAATAATGCTATCGGAGTTATAAATAGACAGGAGGAGATATTGCTTTCCCGTTTCTTTTTCGAGTAATTAATCAATTAATTGATCAGGATCTTTCGGTAAAACTATCACCGTATTGAACGACCAGAAGGGGATATTGCATTACTCGTTTCTTTTGCATTCAGTGCCTTTGCACCTAATTATTTAATTGAGATTTTATGGAAGAGCTACTAAAAGGGTGAAAGTATCGTTAAAAGATGAGCATATTTCCCAAAATAGTGATCTTTGAAATCTCATAATCTATAAAAGTAGAACAGAGCAGTATGTTCTGTGGCAGATGCTCTGTACCGTTCGATTATTCCCAGATATTTCAGATTTATCTGTACGATCTGTGGTCACGTGACTAAAAAATCCATCCGCTCGCGGAGGTCAATGCCGAACGCCCCTATTGACGACAACAAGTGACAGACAAACCGACGCCTATGGGGACACCTTTATCCTTTCAGAAGAAGGTAGGCTCGAATTAGAGGTATTACCGAAATGCAGTGGGCGTACGAAGAGTAATTAAAATAGCAGTTTGTATGTATCCTTAACACTGCCAGTCAGCATGGTATAAGTGTTTTGCATTCTGCGCTGCTGTGGTGTTTGAAAATTTCCATTTCTTCTAAAATTTCTTGTTTGTGTTGAATTCACAGTGGTGGATAAGTTTGGCGTTGGTGTCAATGTCAAACTTATGGTTTTCTTCTCTCAAGTGGCAGCCAAATATCGATTTATCATTCGATGGATTTTTACCGCTGACTAGATGTTCCTTCGTTCTCGTTCTTACGGATATGCCACTTTTCCCCACATATACCACATTACAATTGGGTTCACCACATTCCAATTTGTACACGCCCGGTTTATCCAAGGTCTCAATGCGGCTTTTTTTTTTTTTTTTGATCAGGAACTGTTGCAACCTATTCTGGGACTTGAATGCTACTCTGGAAATTCTATCTTCCCGATAACATTTGCTATTTTATATGAAATGCTGCCGTAAAAGGGAATGCAGCAATATTTCAGGTCTATGTCGGTATTATCCTGTGCAGTTGACGAAGTTGGTGTATCTGTGTGCTGTCTCCTCCTCTTTTTCTCAATAAGTTGGTCGATGATATTCTCTTGGTATCCATTAGCTACCGCCAGATATTTCAGTGTATTCAACTCTTCGTTGTAATCTTCTTGGCCTAACGGGATCTTAAGCAATCTATCTATATAATTATTGAAGGCGGCCATTTTATGTCCCATGTAGTGACAGGAATATACTAAATGAAAGTTTGTTCAAATATTTCCTGATAGTAAGGTCTAAAAAGTTGATTTTGTGGTTTGACTCGACCTCCAATGTGAAGTTGATAGTGAGGTGTAGTTTGTTCAACCATTCGTGGAACTCCATCAATTCTTCCTGACTGCCACTTCACGCTATCAATATGTCGTCCACATATCTGAACCAGAAGAGGATCTTATCTCTGAAGGGGTTGTCTGGTATGAAAATTAGCTTCCTTTCGAAGTACGACATGAAAAGTTCAGCAAACAAGGGAGAAAGGCAGTTTCCCATAGACAGGCCGTCCTGCTGTGTAAAAATATCATCCTAAAACTTGAAAAAGTTCTGCTCGAGGAACAACTCTGTCAGTTGAAAGACACAGTCAGCAATATCATCCGAAAGTACAGAATTCATAAGTCTTTTTTTGAATATTTGTAAAGTTTGTGGGACTGGTACTGACGTAAACAGATTACTCACATCGAAAGAGGCAAGGATAGTGTTATCAGGAATATGTAAATCTTTTATCCTTCTTATCAGATCAAACGAATTATTGATACTATATTCTGACTTGAAGTTGATCGTGGAGGTTAAAAGTTTGCACAGATATCTTGATAATTTATAAGCCAGACTACCACAGAATGACACAACTGGTCTGATCGGGATGTCCTCCTTGTGGACCTTCGGGAGACCATATAATCTAGGGGTGGTGAAGGACTGTATTAGTGACTTCCAATTCTCGCACAACCGAGGGCCCAAAGTCGAAAGAGCTTTCTTGACGAAGGAACATCTAGTCAGCGCTAAAAATCCATCGAATGATAAATCGATATTTGGCTGCCACTTGAGAGAAGAAAACCATAAGTTCGACATTGACACCAACGCCAAACTTATCCACCACTGTGAATTTAACCACAAACAAGAAATTTTAGAAGAAATAGAAATTTTCAAACGCCACAGCAGCGCAGAATGCAAAACACTTAATACCATGCTGACTGGCAGTGTTAAGGATACATACAAACTGCTATTTTAATTACTCTTCGTACGCCAATGCATCTCAGTAATACCTTTAATTCGAGCCTACCTTCGTCTGAAAGGATAAAGGTGTCCCCATATGCGTCGGTTTGTCTGTCACTTGTTGTCGTCAATTTCTGTTGTTTGTCATTTTAGATATACAATGTTTTTTGAATTTCCAATTTTATCCCTATTTATTTATTTATTCATTTTAATGTGTGATTGTGTTTCTGTCCTCTACAATTTTTGAGTTTTAAACCTTTTGACTTGAGATAATGTTTTTACCATATGACTTTGGAACCGAATAATCGTATGTTTATAAACAAAAAAAATAAAAAATTTTACCACACTAAACACCAAAATCTACCATCGTACATTATAATTATATTACTTATATCTTTCAACTTCACATTTCATCAGACATGTTATGTTGTTTCTACTTGAAACTGTGAACTTTCAGAATCTTTGGTTTGATAATGGCGGAATCGTCGAAACATGTAACCAAGATGATGCAATAAAGGTTCCACAAATAGAAGTGTTTTAAGAACCTTTCCTTCCTGAGTATCATCAACACTTCAACATGGGATCCTATGAAATTAATATAAGATACCCCTGCTTATTTTCATATAGGAATCATCTCCCTTAGTCCCTTGTTTACAGACATCCTGTATTATTCGAATTGAAATATGAAAGACACACACTTGAAACTATACAGTGATTTCTCAATTATTAAGAAAAAAATGGTTCCCCTGGTTCCCCTCCCGCAGAATAATGCGAACTTAGTTCTCCATCAAATTTAATTTCATTATCAGCATAACATTTTTTACGCATCATTTCTTCCAACAAGAGAGTATGTTGACCTGAAATTTAAGTGCGGGCCATGTAACAAGCAAGAACAAGTGAATTGGGATATTGAACTCCATATTACCAGATGTTAAAAATCATATCTTTAGAAATTTTTTCATTTTTTTCTACATTGCATTGGGTTCAGGTGTAGTGCACACCTGAACCCAAGTGACAAACGAAATATAGGTAACATCTGGAATATTCTGTTATTAAAATATAGTATTTCATATTCTATTCAGAACACTGGCACGTTCCTCAAACTAGTGGACCGTTTTCCTAAGAGTAGGTACCGAAAGTAAGAACAGTAACTGAAATTCATTCAACTAGATCTCGAAAAAGTTCTTCCACTACACTTTTTTCAGAGTATTTGAGAATTTCCTACTTCCTTCATCTCGTCTATTAATTATGCTCCAAATGGTCGTTTCAGAATGAGGTACCGTTAATTTGGAATTTTACAGATGATTTCATAACACAAAAATCCTGTGGACTGTATGTCTCTGACGCATTTTTTAGTACAGGGAGTTTACATTTCACAAAAAGGTTCTTCGAAACCGTACATGATTTTCTTTGCGGTTCGTTAGGTTATGATTACGTTCAAAACAATTTTTTTTTAAATTCAAAATTATTTTTAATTTTCATCAGTGGCGTCCGTACAAACTTCTGTCCGAATCAATTAAGAGAAGAAAATGAAACTCGAATGCTATTTTCAAATTCGAAACTACTCTTGTAATCACATAATGAAAGGTGAAAATGGTATCTTGAGTTTTTCACCTGAACGAATACATTCTGAGATAAAGAATAAAATGCTATTTTATCTAAGAGAATATGAAATTCTTCGATTAGTCCCAGAATCGTCTAGATACATATTGAGGAAGTTCAGTCCCTTCATTTCCATTTTTTGTAGCAGAGGATAATCCACAAAAAAAACTAGTTATCAGGACCAATTTTCTGTGGATGTATGGATTAGAATAATTGGTGCTTATTTAATTGGGCCTTTCTTCCTACCCAGTAGATTAAATGGCGAGTCAAATCATCCTTTTTCGGATGAAAGTTTACCAATTTTGTAGAGACTTTCCCATTGTGAAATGAAACACGATGTGGTTTATGCACGAAGTTTCTTTTGAAAATGAAGTACCTGAGCTGTATTAATCTGTTTATAAACGATTTTGGAAGTATTCAAAAAATTAATATATCACTCAGATGAAATAGCATTACTTTTTTATCACAAAAATCATTCGTCGTAGGCGCCAAACGCAAGATACTACTCTTACCTAGAATGATGTGGTGATCAAAGAAATAATTCCAAATGGGAAAAAAAGCATTGGCGTACCATTTTGTCCATTAAATTCATTCGGACGGACATTTTGATTTACACTACAAATTATATTGGATTGAAAAAAATTTGTTTCGATGCGTAGTCATAACCAACCTACACGCAAAGAAAAATCGTGTATGGTGTCGAAAATATTTTCGAAAAACCAATATTTTCTTTATTTCTTTGAATTTTAACGCCCCGCATCTCAGAAATATTGAGTAAGAGACCCATAGTCCACAAAAACTTTATGTAATAAATCATCTAAGCATTAATATCCCAAATTACCGAACCTTATTCTGAAGTACCCTGTATGGAGATCCTTTCACTTTTGGAATACTATGTTATAAATAACGACCGTATGCTCTAATTTGCATGGAAGTCATTGCATTTTACTTATTGATTTTCCGTTTGCGAAATAGTGGAGTCCATTTCTTCATTATTTAGCAACATTTTAGCTAGATTATTTCTATTGACAGCTGTCAAACTAATTACCATTTTTGAAAACCGTTAGAAAATTCACTACTTTTATCTGTCACCCATATTAAAAATTTGAAAGGCACATTGCTTTTCTTCATTAAGTACGATCATTTGTATTCTGCTGTCGAATATTTTAAAAATGTTCTGATTAGTTTTATTTCAAACATTTTGTCAATAATTTCATTTCATTAGCCATCACTCAATGATGGTACTATGTAACATTTGAAGAGGCTTTCATCAATATTCACAAAATGCAACGTTTGAATAGAATGGGATTGTTCGAGAAATTTAACATAATATCCCATTTCAAACTCAGTTTTATATGCCGACAATATTTTACGGCATTGAATTCCGAACCTTTCAACGAGTTTGTTATTGCTTGCATACCTCTTTTATCAATAACAATGTCACTTTGTTGAACTACACTAATGATCTTTCTCCACCTTCTCCACCGGCTTCCTCTTGGATTCACCCTGTCATGAGTCTTTTATGATGTACCTTCTTGAAAATAGATTAAATTCAAATTTTCCCAAAACTTGCCTGAGTCACCTTTTTGTCGCTTCACTAGGTACTCCAGAGCATTTCAATTGTACTAGCACTGATACTTTCTAGGCATCTCAAAAATGTAATACCTACTAGAGGAGAAGATTTTGCTTGCAATATGTTTCGATTCTACTGTGATGTGTTTTTTGCTTTGTTATTTTGTGAATAACAAGAGAGAAATTATACCCGCTAAATACCAGCCCGTGTAGTATTCACATGACCTTTCAGTTTGAAATATTCTTATTATAAGTAAGATATAAATTCTAGTGATAAAATCAGATTTTGTTTTCGACAAATATCCATTTTCGCAATTACACGAATACTTAAATAAATATTACTTTGATTTGTGTTTTTTCTCGATTTTTTCACAGAAAGAAAATTGATATTGATATTTTCTTTCATATTCAAATTTTATACTGGGTGATTCGCTTATCATTTTAAACAATTTTTGTTTGGAAAGGGATGAATATTTTTTCATTATTTTGACGGTATTTGGTACTAGTCAATGTTGACTTGACATGTCAGAGAAATGAATTAAGGTGCTAGTCGTCGCGGTGCTATCGAATTATTTTCTCTAGAAGCATTATTTTTTATTGTGACATTGGAAATACAGGGTCTTTATAAATGATTGTAAGAGCGCAGTTGGCTTTGGATTGCAGAATACCAATCTCTAACCAATCAGGGCATAGCATGATCACAGAATTCTGTGGTTTGCATAATCCAAAGTCAACTGCGCTGTTATAATTATTTATAGAGACCCTGTATAATTCAATTCTGACTTTTTCTTCAGGGTACCATTTCCTCTATTTCTCACTGTCAGCGACCCTGCAGCGTGTTTTATGTTAGATCTATTCCATTTATTTCTATTATTGTGGCCGTATAACATAATTCAAAGACAAAGATATGATTGTGTTTTTTAAAATCAAGTAGGCTTTGTAACAAACTGATTCTCAATTATAACATTCATCAAATATTATATTTCAATACAATAATTTTTTTTAATAACAAACGCAACCTTTCAAATCAAATGTTCCATATTATGTTTGTTATTATAAAAAATTTCTCGTTATAAAATTTAACATTACTTTCATTGAATATTATATTTCATAACAATACATTTTTCAATAACGAAAGCAACATTTCAAATCATATGTTTATTGTTATAAAATATAATATTTATTGAATGTAATAATTAAGAAAATAGTTTGTTACAAAGCCTACTTGATTTTAAGAAACACAATAATATTTATATCTCTGAATTAAGGTATACGGCCACAATACAGAAAAAATTAATGCAATAGATTTAACATAAAACACGTTGCGGGTTGCTAACGGTGCGGAATGGAGAAAAATTTTATTCAAAGAAAAACTTCAGACTATAATTATCTTTTCAATGACACAGTTGAAAAGATATGTTTCTGCAGAAAAAATTTGATAGCGCCGACTTTTACGCGCATCCCCAGTCAACATTGACTTGTTACAAAAAACGGATTTTACTAAAAATTTCGTCCCAACTGTATTTACTTATTTTAATGTTGATTAACTGTAATTTTATCTGATGAGTTACGAGTGTTTTGTGTTTACTTATTAATTGTTATAATAAAGAAGTTTTGTTTTGGCCTTGAAAAAAGAATGGATGGTTCGGAAACTTCGGTTATATCGTAGTTGATTTGTTTCATTCTGTCCAACTTTCTGTGAGATTGAATGATTAAAAAAATATAGTATAAAAGTGAGCACTTAGAGGTGCTTTTTATTCATCGTCCACATTCTCCTTTACCCAATGATAAACTCTGTTTATATATATTTATATTTCGCGTCATCATTCTTTTTCGAACACTTCAACAGATGGGAACTTCTTGTTAAATTACGCCAAAAAACCTGAAATTTTCGAATCTTGAAACGTAACTCATCTTAAACGACTCGGTTGAAGTTTTTAGGGATTGTTCAAGATTTGAATAGAAAGTCAAATAGATAAATGAATTCAATTAAACTAATAGTTCTCAGGATAGTGAAAATTTGAATTATCGTTTTTCAAAAGATCCCCAATAAAGAACTGGACAGAAAATCATTATAAGTTCGAAGATGCATAGGTTTAAATATATGAAAAAAACAAACGTTCAAAAATTCCATATATGCTTTAATTTCCTGGTAGTTTTATCGAATCAATTGTGCACCAAATGAATATGTATGATTATCGGCACAGAAAAAGTTATACAGATAATAAATTCTGAGGGTACCATCGACAGTAAATTCGTAATTTTGCAATAATTAAAATTAACAAGAAGACAACTACTAAGGAAGAAATATTCAATTCAATCAGAATTACTTACGGAATGTTATAGAAAAAAGTTTAATATATTCTCATGGCAAAAAAAATAAATATTTCGTCATCTCTATTATTTTTTTACTGTCATCCGCAACATTAAATACCTAAAAAAATTTTTCAACTTAATGAAGAATTGCAAGGGAGGTTTTATAATATGCATATCAACTTAAATTTAAAACTTTTATTTAAATATTTATAAAAAAATTTTTCTTCAATAACATCAAACACAAAAATGATATACTCATAATCATAATGAATTTCACAGGTCATTCAAAAATTACTACCTACCTCGACAATAATTCAAAATCAATTACGTATGTACCTATAACTCTTCGCCTATTTCAAAAGTTTTTGAACGGTCCTCACTTTCTACCTGGGTGGGGAAAGGTACCTATATATTCAAGGGCCCAACAGTTTTTGAATCAGTTTTACTGAAAACAGTGAGAGCTTTAGTTTTGAGAAATTTTCTAGCGTTCGTGCGTTTCCAAGTTAAATATGGATTCACAATATTTGCATCTTGTATATTGCAGATTGTGCCAAAAGCGTGATGGGGAATTTCACGATTTATATCCATTCTCCGAATTTCTTCGAGAAATGATGTCTATCGATGTAAGTATTATATACAGGCTGAAAGATGAATCATGTTATTTTTGTACAAAATTCAAGATAATTCGATCTTTTGATTTATTTTACCATTTCATTTTTAAATATAATTTGAACCTTGTATTTATTCACATGGTTACTGATAACCTATTGTTTTTTATGCTGATTAAATTTTTCACTTTTATTTCAGATTAATGCAGATGATGGACTACCCCGATTAGTGTGTGATAGCTGCAGTCAAGAACTGCGGATTTGGTCTGACTTTAGAGAGTCCTCCTTAAGAAATCAGAAGGATGTAGCTTTACTGGGTGAAACCTCAACGGATGTGGTAAGTCAATAAAAAATATGTCTTTTTGTAGTTTATTGATATGTGCACTAATTCAAGTGAAATTCCTGGGCTATTTTGAAATGTTTGACATTTTCGTTTTCATCTTAGAAGAATAGATAATTCATCGAACAAAAATATCCTGACTGGTTATTTATATTTTGAGCATGCATTATTTCATACATTGTGCCTTATGTATAAAAACATTCTAAACAGTCGATTCGAATGCATGATTCAGGAAAATTATTGCGTTTTTCAGCAGATTTGCTCGATTCAAGAAGAAAGAGAAATCTCGAATATTCTGATCTTTTTTTATCGATAAACTTAATTTTTTGGGAGTGGGGATACTTCATGATGAATTGAGTTTATCTTAAAAAACTATATTTTCTTTTAAGTCAATATTTCAGCCCATTTTCAGGGCCATTTATTGATAGAATCCTAAGGTGTGAAACAATATCACACTACGCTATATCAAATATGATTTCAGAACTACAAAGTTTGAAGAAATTCATATTCACCTTAAGTTGCAGTTACTATGTTTTTCGATTATACTCGGAAGAATAATATAGTACTTATATTGATATAATAATGTGATGATGAAAATAATTAAAACGCAAATCTCCAAAAAACTTCAGGTGGTAAGGCTAAAAAGGCCTCGGAAGAGGCATAATGTAATAAGGTTTCAAAGAAAGAATAGTTTCAGTTTCAGTAAATTATTTGCTGTCGAAGCGAGTAAAAAAAATTTGAACGGAAAATTCCAGTAAAATGAATAAAATATTTCAGCCTTAGTTTGGTGTTCAATTATTCTGGTTGATTTGTTTCATAGGCTAAATTGGAAGAATATTTTCATGTTCAATCGAATTTACCTTATAATTATCAACTTCATTAAAAAGCTATTTGATGATAACTATATTATGTGGAGTAGGAAAACAGAGATTTCTGCAAACTGTTGTGAACCGTTTTTTTACATTCTCTAATTTATAGATCGACGTGAGTAAGTCAAATGATTTCGAAACCCTATTTTCAAGATTTGGGAACAGGAGTGATTTCTTGCCTGTTCTTTCCTGTTTTCTTCAATTTCAGCTGTAAATATATTCAAATTCAATTAACACACCATATAAATTAATTGTAGCCCTTGTGCTTTCTGATTCATGAGCTATATCGGAAGAATACTATAGTAGTTGTATTGATATAATAATGTGATGATGAAAATAATTAAAAAACAAAACTACAAAAAACTTCAAGTGGTCAAGCTAAAAAAAGGCTCAAAAGATGCATAATGTAATGAGGTTTTAAAGAAAGAATAGTTTCAGTTTCAGTAAATTATTGCTGCCGAAGCAAGTACAAAAAAGTTAAACGAATAACTTTCTAGTCAAATGAATTAAATATTTTAGCCTTAGTTTGGTGTTCAATTATTCTGGTTGATTTATTTCATAGGCTACATTGGAAGAATATTTCCATGTTCAGTCGAATTAATCTTATAATTATCAACCTCATTACAAAGCGACTTGATAATAACTATATTATCAGGAGTAGGAAAACAGAGATATTTGCATAACGTTTTGAACCATTCTTTTACATTCTATAACTATTAAAACTACGTGATAAAGTCAAATGATTACGAAACCCTATTTTCAAGATTTGGAAACAGGAGTCATTTCTTGACTGTTCTCTCCTATTTTTTTTTCAATTTCAGCTGTAAACATATTCAAGTTCAATTAACACAATATATTAATTAATTGTAGCCCTTGTGCTTTCTGATTCATGAGCTATATTATTGTGAAGTTTTTCGATTATATTCGGAAGAATACTACAGTAGTCGTATTGATATAATAATGTGATGATGAAAATAATTAAAAAACACAACTACAAAAAACTTCAGGTGGTCCGGTTAAAAGAAGGCTAGAAAAAAGCATAATGTAATGAGGTTTTAAAGAAAGAACAGTTTCATTTTCAGTTGATTATTTGCTGCCGAATCGAGTAAAAAAAAGTTGAACGGAATGATTTCCGTTCAAATTATTTCGAAACCCTATTTTCAAGATTTGGAAACATAAGTTATTTCTTGCCTGTTCTTCCCTATTTTTTTTTCAATTTCAGCTGTAAATATATTCAAATTCAATCGACACAACATCTTAATTAATTGTAGATCTTGTGCTTTTCTGATTCATAAGCTATAGTATTGTGAAGTTTCATCAAAAACCGTAGTTTTTAGGTGAAAGAATAACAAACAATCCATCCACAAGTATCTGATCATAAGCTATCTCCTTTACGTATAAATTAGTGACGATTATTTTCCCGATTGATATCGATATGAAAAAACAACACAACTACGATATTTTCAAGCCCATTCGAGATCATAGTTGGTACATTAAACCTGTCATCGAATGTGTTTCCTGAGCTTCACTAAAAAAAACTCTTCACAAAATCCAGAGATTCTTAGGATATGAAGAAGCACTTCGTTTTTCGATTTGTTAGCCTTTTTCGATGTGAAATTTGAACTCGCTGAATAGGGATGTTGACTCATGTTACGAATTCATATAAATTGAGGTTTTCCTCATAGAAGGGAGTTTTTGCAATCCTAAAAAACCATTTTAGTGATCTTATTATTCTCCTTGAATTAAATAAAGCTGATTTAAATTATGTTATTTATTATCAACTATCACGTGACTGCGAACGCCAATCAGAGGTAATTTACGTCACTATCCAGGTATTGTCATTGCAAATTCGAATGTTCGGTACTTAGATCAACAAAATACATTCATGGGCCGGGTTCCACAAAACTCCAATTACCTTGATTATTGAAATGTCATCATTTCTCTGCAAAATTCAGTTCATTTTTGACATAAACCATCGACTTACTTCAATATAAACGCTTTGTGAAACCCACGGTTCTGTGACTTGAACCATAGTAAATATGTAATATATCATATCTATGATTCGAACTTACGAAGTTGAAATCTGAAAGAGAACAGAATACCTAGTTCGATAATCTACAATTTTCTTTATAATGGAGATAGGATTCATCAAGGGTAATAGTAGTAACTTACCGAAGATAGATTCCCTTATGGTCGCAAGGATTTTTGTGCAGCGAAGCACGTGAAATTGTCTTTGTAAGTAGCAAACTTTCAACTCATATTTATTATTACAAATGAAAGAAACACCTCATTCAGCATTTACAGACCGGCCTATTCATTTTGAAGGCTTAGATTGAACTTTTCCACAAGGGATCGGGCAAAATCAGTTCGCTTTGACAGAAGTCGAAGTTTGTTAACTGGATAATGACGTAATCATCAGAACGTGACAAAATTGAGCATTTCCGCGAGAATTTTGAATTGTCTTTTCATTTACTCATTTTTATTGGCAATTACTATATTTTTAAGGAAAAAGTAATTTTTTCGTGTTTGTATAGGGTTAATCTTTAAAATAAAATGAATTCCAGAAAGTAGTCAACATCCCTATTGTGTACTACTTCGAGTTATCATCATGGTGCAAAAAATCCGTATTCATTCTAAGTAGAACAACCCCAAATAATACCTACCAACTAATGAATGACAAAGGTCCGCGGTTATTTGAAACAAATGATAAATGCCTTTGAAAACGACCTAGAAGATCTCCATGAAAGATAAGAGTTTCTTAAGGTACAATAGTTTTCTTATCAACCAAATTACTGCATCTGCTGTCTCATCCGCTTTTGCTATAATGCACTCCACACTTAGAATGACGCCATCACAACCCAACATTTTTCAGAACGGGTACCAATTATTTTTTCACGGTTTCATAATATTCTTTGAGACAAACAATTAAATACTTTGTGACTCAGCAGTCATCCTTTCAAAAAAATTTCTCGCTATTCTGAAAATTATTCATCATCTGAATTTTCAGCAAATTTGGATAAAATTTTACATACGACCAGTTGAAGATAATTATTCGCTTGTTTTATAAAAACATTATGTATTTCATTCTTTATGAAATCTGATCGAAAACTAAATTGTTCTCAAATACTTTAATTCGATATTTCGCGGCTGAACTTCGAATCGTCAAAAAATGGATTCTGCAAGAGATTGTTAAAGTTTTCTGAAAACAGATTTCACAAAATCGTCATTCCCTAATTATCATTCAAGTGTAATTATCATTTATTTGAATGGGCAGTTTTCATCATTACAAAATTTAAAAAAGCTCTGAGCAGGTGGAAATATGAAGTTTTTTTTTCAATATTCCAATTGAATTTTCTATGGTTCTTTCAACACTTCATCCACAAAATGTGGCACTTAATTTTTTCGCGTTACTAAACTGAACAACTCGCCTATAAAATTTCAAATTTCAAAAATTATCCTATACCATCATAAATGAATGAACAAATGAGTGGAGTGGCAAAATTAAACATAACACAAAAAAAAGAAAAATGAAATTAAATATACAAAGTGTAGTTCACTCTTGAACAAATGAAACCAGATTGCTGATTGCTAGGAGTTGAATTGTTTCTTGAAATTTTTTCTGCATTTTCAAACGAAAAGTTTGCTCATTCATATACCTCGTCAGAATTTGCTCAATGTTTTTAGGGTTCTATTGATATTGATGTACATAGTTGATTGGCTAATGACATGTAGTTTCCAGTAGCTTCAATTCATTACCATTAAAATATTTTATTTGCTTATGTGGTTGTCTTTCTATTTCCAGATGAATCGAGTAAACGAAGAACCTAGTGATGTGCATGATGTAGCGGTTTCCACCATTGCTTCAAACGAAAAAGAGGAGAGTATCCAAGAATTCGCTATTCAGAGTAAGTCAATCTTTTGAATTTTTTCTTCATTGTTTCTTCAAAGATTTGGATCACTTTTTAAAGAAACATAACAATAAATAGAGCCAATATCTGATTCAACTGGTGGAAGCTAATGAATAATTCAATTTTCAGATGAGGACACACTACGTGCCACTGTGAGGAAATCGTCTCGAGAATGTCAGGAGAAAAATGAACCTCTTCGCAGTATAGGACAAATGACAATTGATCCCAATCCAATCGAGAGAGAAAAGCTTTCTGAAACAGAAATTACCTATCGCCAGAAATGCGAGGCAAGGATCCAGATGTATAACTCGCTCAAATGCATCTGTCATTCCACTACTTTCTCCAATCTCAAAGGATTATTCTCTCATCTGAGATCAGCAAAGATATGGTTTCCAGTATTTACATGCTTTCTCTGTATGATCACTTTGCTGATAGTGCTTCGAGTATGAAACATATATCCAAGTGTTCAAAAAAAAACCTTGATGGTCTGGTTCAACTCTCCCAAATAAAAAAGATGAGTCATTCAAAGGCTAGACTATTATCAGAAGTATAGGTGTTCCGAATGCAGTTTAATATTTTCCTTTTGGGAAGATTTCTGTGAGCATGTCAGTACACAACACAGTGATGCCTCCGTTCTGTACTTCTGCGACATCTGCAAATATGATACAAAAAATCTGCAAGATTTCATTGAACATGCTCAAGATCAGCATGACGATTCAGAGGAATTAGCTGCTTTTCTTGTGGAAAAACTACGATCACAAACTACTCTGATAATTGAGACAAAAGCTAAAAAAATGAATTTTCAGAGGAGAAAGAGCACAACAAATATTGAGTTAAGAAGTAAGTGTGCATAATCCGATGAACGAAAGCAAGGACAAACAATTTCGAGAGGCATCAGAAGGACCAGAAGTAGTTCTAGATTTTGCACTGAACCGAACGGCTATCAGACTGACGATGAGGCTCAGCGCAGATATTCAAAGATTCGTCAACAAACAAAACAAGCTGATGATAAAGGACAACTTTCAATGAATGATTCAAATATCAACAAAAAAAACCTACTGTATCTTGTTTGCGGTGCCACAAAGTTTATTCGAGCTATGGACATATGATGAGACATTTTCGAATCCTTCAAGGGGCTGATTCAAAAGAAACAAAACCTGCTCAACAAGAGACGAGTGAACAATTGATGCATTTCAAATCTGAAGTGTATAAAGAAACCCCTGTTAAGAACCTAAGTTCAGTACCTTACAAAGCGGTGAATATTAACCCGATCGAAGATGACATTCAAGTCACTTCAAACATCTCGAAAACGAAGAATAATTCTGTACGATGTCCACGGTGCAGTAAGGAATATTCTCGTAAGTGGAACATGATGAGACATTTCAAAATTCTACACGCCGATGATTCAACAGAAATAAGTGAAGAATTAATTAAATCGAAAACTGAAGGAAATAAAGAAACCCTAGTGAAGCGGAGAACATCAGTACATGGTAGAACTGGAAATGATGACTCAATTAATGATGATAAAGAATTTGATTCAAGCAACCCAAATACGAATATTATTTCTGTACCATGTCCAGCATGCAGTAAAGAATATTCTCATAAGTGGAACATGATGAGACATTTCAAAATTCACCACGCTGATGATTCAACAGAAATAAGTGAAGAATTAATTCAATCGAAAACTGAAGGAAATAAAGAACCCTAGTAAAGCGGAGAACATCAGTACATGGTAGAACTGGAAATGATGACTCAATTAATGATGATAAAGAATTTAATTCAAGCAACCCAAAGACGAATATTATTTCTGTACCATGTATAGCATGCAGTAAAGATTGTTCTCATAAGTGGAACATGATGAGACATTTCAAAATTCACCACGCAGAGGATTCAACAGAAATAAGTGAAGAATTAATTCAATCGAAAACTGAAGAAAATAGAGAAACCCTAGTAAAGCGGAGAACATCAGTACATGGTAGAACTGGAAATGATGACTCAATTAATGATGATAAAGAATTTGATTCAAGCAACCCAAATACGAATATTATTTCTGTACCATGTCCAGCATGCAGTAAAGAATATTCTCATAAGTGGAACATGATGAGACATTTCAAAATTCACCACGCTGATGATTCAACAGAAATAAGTGAAGAATTAATTCAATCGAAAACTGAAGGAAATAAAGAAACCCTAGTAAAGCGGAGAACATCAGTACATGGTAGAACTGGAAATGATGACTCAATTAATGATGATAAAGAATTTGATTCAAGCAACCCGAATACGAATATTATTTCTGAACCATGTCCAGCATGCAGTAAAGAATATTCTCATAAGTGGAACATGATGAGACATTTCAAAATTCACCACGCCGATGATTCAACAGAAATAAGTGAAGAATTAATTCAATCGAAAACTGAAGGAAATAAAGAAACCCTAGTAAAGCGGAGAACATCAGTACATGGTAGAACTGGAAATGATGACTCAATTAATGATGATAAAGAATTTGATTCAAGCAACCCAAGACGAATATTATTTCTGTACCATGTCCAGCATGCAGTAAAGAATATTCTCATAAGTGGAACATGATGAGACATTTCAAAATTCACCACGCTGATGATTCAACAGAAATAAGTGAAGAATTAATTCAATCGAAAACTGAAGGAAATAAAGAAACCCTAGTAAAGCGGAGAACATCAGTACATGGTAGAACTGGAAATGATGACTCAATTAATGATGATAAAGAATTTGATTCAAGCAACCCAAAGACGAATATTATTTCTGTACCATGTCCAGCATGCAGTAAAGAATATTCTCATAAGTGGAACATGATGAGACATTTCAAAATTCACCACGCCGATGATTCAACAGAAATAAGTGAAGAATTAATTCAATCAATCGAAAACTGAAGGAAATAAAGAAACCCTAGTAAAGCGGAGAACATCAGTACATGGTAGAACTGGAAATGATGACTCAATTAATGATGATAAAGAATTTGATACAAGCAACCCAAAGACGAATATTATTTCTGTACCATGTCCAGCATGCATAAAGAATATTCTCATAAGTGGAACATGATGAGACATTTCAAAATTCACCACGCCGATGATTCAACAGAAATAAGTGAAGAATTAATTCAATCGAAAACTGAAGGAAATAAAGAAACCCTAGTAAAGCGGAGAACATCAGTACATGGTAGAACTGGAAATGATGACTCAATTAATGATGATAAAGAATTTGATTCAAGCAACCCAAAGACGAATATTATTTCTGTACCATGTCCAGCATGCAGTAAAGAATATTCTCATAAGTGGAACATGATGACATTTCAAAATTCACCACGCCGATGATTCAACAGAAATAAGTGAAGAATTAATTCAATCGAAACTGAAGGAAATAAAGAAACCCTAGTAAAGCGGAGAACATCAGTACATGGTAGAACTGGAAATGATGACTCAATTAATGATGATAAAGAATTTGATTCAAGCAACCCAAAGACGAATATTATTTCTGTACCATGTCCAGCATGCAGTAAAGAATATTCTCATAAGTGGAACATGATGAGACATTTCAAAATTCACCACGCCGATGATTCAACAGAAATAAGTGAAGAATTAATTCAATCGAAAACTGAAGGAAATAAAGAAACCTAGTAAAGCGGAGAACATCAGTACATGGTAGAACTGGAAATGATGACTCAATTAATGATGATAAAAAGATTTGATTCAAGCAACCCAAATACGAATATTATTTCTGTACCATGTCCAGCATGCAGTGAAGAATATTCTCATAAGTGGAACATGATGAGACATTTCAAAATTCACCACGCCGATGATTCAACAGAAATAAGTGAAGAATTAATTCAATCGAAAACTGAAGGAAATAAGAAATCCTAGTAAAGCGGAGAACATCAGTACATGGTAACTGGAAATGATGACTCAATTAATGATGATAAAGAATTTGATTCAAGCAACCCAAAGACGAATATTATTTCTGTACCATGTCCAGCATGCAGTAAAGAATATTCTCATAAGTGGAACATGATGAGACATTTCAAAATTCACCACGCTGATGATTCAACAGAAATAAGTGAAGAATTAATTCAATCGAAAACTGAAGGAAATAAAGAAACCTTAGTAAAGCGGAGAACATCAGTACATGGTAGAACTGGAAGTGATGACTCAATTAATGATGATAAAGAATTTGATTCAAGCAACCCAAAGACGAATATTATTTCTGTACCATGTCCAGCATGCAGTAAAGAATATTCTCATAAGTGGAACATGATGAGACATTTCAAAATTCACCACGCCGATGATTCAACAGAAATAAGTGAAGAATTAATTCAATCGAAAACTGAAGGAAATAAAGAAACCCTAGTAAAGCGGAGAACATCAGTACATGGTAGAACTGGAAATGATGACTCAATTAATGATGATAAAGAATTTGATTCAAGCAACCCAAAGACGAATATTATTTCTGTACCATGTCCAGCATGCAGTAAAGAATATTCTCATAAGTGGAACATGATGAGACATTTCAAAATTCACCACGCCGATGATTCAACAGAAATAAGTGAAGAATTAATTCAATCGAAACTGAAGGAAATAAAGAAACCCTAGTAAAGCGGAGAACATCAGTACATGGTAGAACTGGAAATGATGACTCAATTAATGATGATAAAGAATTTGATTCAAGCAACCCAAGACGAATATTATTTCTGTACCATGTCCAGCATGCAGTAAAGAATATTCTCATAAGTGGAACATGATGAGACATTTCAAAATTCACCACGCCGATGATTCAACAGAAATAAGTGAAGAATTAATTCAATCGAAAACTGAAGGAAATAAAGAAACCCTAGTAAAGCGGAGAACATCAGTACATGGTAGAACTGGAAATGATGACTCAATTAATGATGATAAAGAATTTGATTCAAGCAACCCAAATACGAATATTATTTCTGTACCATGTCCAGCATGCAGTGAAGAATATTCTCATAAGTGGAACATGATGAGACATTTCAAAATTCACCACGCTGATGATTCAACAGAAATAAGTGAAGAATTAATTCAATCGAAAACTGAAGGAAATAAAGAAACCCTAGTAACGGGAGAACATCAGTACATGGTAGAACTGGAAATGATGACTCAATTAATGATGATAAAGAATTTGATTCAAGCAACCCAAAGACGAATATTATTTCTGTACCATGTCCAGCATGCAGTGAAGAATATTCTCATAAGTGGAACATGATGAGACATTTCAAAATTCACCACGCCGATGATTCAACAGAAATAAGTGAAGAATTAATTCAATCGAAAACTGAAGGAAATAAAGAAACCCTAGTAAAGCGGAGAGACATCAGTACATGGTAGAACTGAAATGATGACTCAATTATGATGATAAAGAATTTGATTCAAGCAACCCACAGACGAATATTATTCTGTACCATGTATAGCATGCACTGAAGAATATTCTCATAAGTGGAACATAATGAGACATTTCAAAATTCACCACGCCGATGATTCAACAGAAATAAGTGAAGAATTAATTCAATCGAAAACTGAAGGAAATAAAGAAACCCTAGTAAAGCGGAGATCATCAGTACATGGTAGAACTGGAAATGATGACTCAATTAATGATGATAAAGAATTTGATTCACGCAACCCAGAGACGAATATTATTTCTGTACCATGTCCAGCATGCAGTAAAGAATATTCTCATAAGTGGAACATGATGAGACATTTCAAAATTCACCACGCTGATGATTCAACAGAAATAAGTGAAGAATTAATTCAATCGAAAACTGAAGGAAATAAAGAAACCCTAGTAAAGCGGAGAACATCAGTACATGGTAGAACTGGAAATGATGATTCAATTAATGATGATAAAGAATTTTATTCAAGCAAATCAAAGACGAATATTATTTCTGTACCATGTCCAGCATGCAGTAAAGTATATTCTCATAAGTGGAACATGATGAGACATTTCAAAATTCACCACGCTGATGATTCAACAGAAATAAGTGAAGAATTAATTCAATCGAAAACTGAAGGAAATAAAGAAACCCTAGTAAAGCGG
Source organism: Propylea japonica (assembly GCA_013421045.1). NCBI lineage: Eukaryota > Metazoa > Arthropoda > Insecta > Coleoptera > Coccinellidae > Propylea > Propylea japonica. Next base: position 31,175,736 of record CM024245.1, on the reverse strand, counting down.
AGAACATCAGTACCTGGTAGAACTGGAAATGATGACTCAATTAATGATGATAAAGAATTTGATTCAAGCAACCCAAAGACGAATATTATTTCTGTATCATGTCCAACATGCAGTAAAGAATATTCTCATAAGTAGAACATGATGAGACATTTCAAAATTCACCACGCTGATGATTCAACAGAATAAGTGAAGAATTAATTCAATCGAAAACTGAAGGAAATAAAGAAACCCTAGTAAAGCGGAGAACATCAGTACATGGTAGAACTGGAAATGATGACTCAATTAATGATGATAAAGAATGTGATTCAAGCAAATCAAAGACGAATATTATTTCTGTACCATGTCCAGCATGCAGTAAAGAATATTCTCATAAGTGGAACATGATGAGACATTTCAAAATTCACCACGCCGATGATTCAACAGAAATAAGTGAAGAATTAATTCAATCGAAAACTGAAGGAAATAAAGAAACCCTAGTAAAGCGGAGAACATCAGTACCTGGTAGAACTGGAAATGATGACTCAATTAATGATGATAAAGAATTTGATTCCAGCAACTCAAAGAGGAATATTATTTCTGTACCATGTCCAGCATGCAGTAAAGAATATTCTCATAAGTAGAACATGATGAGACATTTCAAAATTCACCACGCTGATGATTCAACAGAAATAAGTGAAGAATTAATTCAATCGAAAACTGAAGGAAATAAAGAAACCCTAGTAAAGCGGAGAACATCAGTACATGGTAGAACTGGAAATGATGACTCAATTAATGATGATAAAGTATTTGATTCAAGCAACCCAAAGACGAATATTATTTCTGTACCATGTCCAGCATGCAGTAAAGAATATTCTCATGAGTGGAACATGATGAGACATTTCAAAATTCACCACACCGATGATTCAACAGAAATAAGTGAAGAATTAATTCAATCGAAAACTGAAGGAAATAAAGAACCCCAGTCAAGCGGAGAACATCAGTACATGGTAAAACTGGAAATGATGACTCAATTAATGATGATAAAGAATTTGATTCAAGCAACCCAAGACGAATATTATTTCTGTACCATGTCCAGCATGCAGTAAAAAATTCTCATAAGTGGAACATAATGAGACATTTCAAATTCACCACGCTGATGATTCAACAGAAATAAGTGAAGAATTAATTCAATCGAAAACTGAAGAACTAAAGAAACCCGAGTAAATCGGAGAACATCAGTGTACATGGTAGAACTGGAAATGATGACTCAATTGATGATGATAAAGAATTTGATTCAAGCAACCCAAAGACAATATTATTTCTGTACCATGTCCAGCATGCAGTAAAGAATATTCTCATAAATGGAACATTATTATTATTATTATTATTATTATTATATAAATGAGAAGAGGGGAGGTAAACACCTATGACCCTCATTTACAAATTCAAAAGTATGTAACATAAAAGAAAAAAACAACTGAACAAAATAAGGAAAAGTCCAAGTGAAAATCAACCAGAAGCAAGAAACACATCCAGCAGGTTCTTGAAAGAGTTCACTGACGCGGCACTCACGATGTTATTAGGCAGTGAATTCCATAGATGAAAAACTCTATTGCTCAGGAAGTGCTCCCTAGGGGTCGAGCGGAAATTTTCGCGGTAGAGCTTGAAAGCATGACCGCGTAGATTGGAGCTGGAGAGTTGAAATAAATTACTAAGGTCGCAGCCCAAGTAAGCCATGCAGGATTCGGTAAACGAAGATCAAATCTCCCCTGGTGCGACGATGCATAAAAGGTGTCAAGCCGGACATCCGCAGCCTCTCCTCGTAAGAGGGACGCAATGGAGAAAGACCATAGGGTATCCTTGTGAAATTGCGCTGGATGGACTCCAGGCGCTCTTTATCCCTCACCAGGACCGGGCACCAAACAGGACCGGCGAATTCCAACAATGGACGGACATACGTGGTAAACATTAATCCACATGTTTCAGGCGAACACCTGGGAAAAGCCTTCCGCACTATGAAGTTCATGCGACCAGCCTTGGCCACAACGGCATCCACATGACGAGACCACGATAAATCACTCGTAACTAGCACTCCGAGGTCACTGTGACAATCAGTGGGAGCCAGCGCTTGACCACGAATAGAATAGGTAACCATGGGGTTATTCCGCCCAATGTGTAACACTCTACACTTGTCAACGTTCAATGGTAGCTGCCAGATCTCCGACCAGGCGACGATATTGTCAAGATCCTGCTGCAGCTGCTTCGACTGAGTGAGTGCACTTCCATACAATTTGATATCGTCAGCATATGCACCATAATTGGATGTAATGGAGCTAGGAATATCGGCAACATACAGAATGAAGAGTATGGGCCCAAGCACTGACCCCTGAGGGACTCCACTAGCAACCGGCACCGCCGACGAGAGCGATTCACCGACTCTCACAGAAAAAGATCGACCGTGCAGAAAACTGCGGATCCACGCAAGAACCCGACCGCGGATCCCGAAGTGTTCCAGCTTGTGGATAAGTCTCCTGAATGGTACTCTATCGAACGCGCGTGCAAAGTCTAAATAGAGTACATCAATAGCATCACCGGCGTCCACAAGCCGTGTCCACGTATCAACGCACTCAAGAAGGCATGTAATAACTGACCGACCAGGAACAAAACCGTGTTGGCTATCCGGAATAACACCATTCGCTAACATAAAGTCAAGCACCCGCATCGCCACGAGTTTCTCCGCCACCTTAGAAGCTATGGAAAGTAAACTAATCGGCCTGTAGTTAGATGGAGATAACTTGTCCCCCTTTTTGAACACAGGTGTAACCTTTGCTGACAGCCATGACGACGGTAGCCTAGCAGAGTTGAACGATAGCTTGAATAATGTTGTTAGTGGTTGACATATTTCGTTCGCAGTGGTCTTCAGCAGTTCCGTCGTGATGTTGTCGGGACCAGGAGCCGATGATGTGTCCAGAGAAAGCAGAATCTTTTTGACATCCTCTGAGTCGAATTGTAGTTCCTCCAAAGACGCGGAGCAACGTGGAGAAGTGACACGGGGAAGAGGGCCATCAGACTCGATAGTGTGTGACTCGGCAAAAGTTGTAGCGAAGGTACTAGCAGTCTCTCTATCATCCTTGCACACGTTCCCACAGTGACCTCTAACGACAGGCCTAGATATGCTGGAACTGAAGAATGAACGAACATGCTTGTAGAATTTCCTCTTGTTACCAGATGTGGCCAGCCTTTGTTCGTAGATAGACCTAGCCCTGTCGACTGTCGACCTAAGCCGATTGGAGAACTCTCTGTGTGTGGCAAAATTCAATACACTCCTGTTTCGAAGCTAGCGCTGCCAAAGGCTTTTTTTGCGTCTCATCATGAAAAATATGCTCTCAGAGAGCCAGGGCTTGGCTGGACTGAATTTAATAGATTTAGTGGATGTATGCTGTGCAACGGCATCGGTTGAAACTGTGTAGAAATTATTCCAGACCTCTTCAACATCGTCGCCACGCATTATTTCGTCCCATTTAAGTCGGCCAGGTGAGTTCTGAGAGAATTGTAGTCAACTGAGCGCACGGTTTTTATGGGTTAATTTGGTGGATTGCTTTGAAACAAACTGGAGAGTAGCAGTGATAACAGAATGGTCTGATTTGCCCAGAGGAGACGTCAAAGTGACTTACTCACAAGATCCGGGTCATTAGTCAGCATGAGATCCAGAATGGAAGGATTCTGCGTCGAGCAATATCTTGTGGGTTGGTCTATCAGTTGAACAAGTCCAGAACCTTCCAAAGCAGACATGAATCTGGAGCCAGCGGATCCTGGGGGTAAAGCGGCAGGATCGGACCAGGATATTTCAGGGAAATTGAAGTCACCAGTTATCAGTACGTTTGTTCTTGAAAGAGATACTTGTCTGAGATGTTCGAAGAGGAGATCATCAGATGCAGATGGGCGTGGGCGGTAAACACTGCCCGTATATAATGTGAAATCAGGGCTGATCACTTCCAAGAAAAGGTTGTCAATTCCAGGCAAATTAATTCGCGACTCCTGAACAGTAAACCTGCTATCAATTTGTTTACTCACGTATATGCAGACACCACCACCATATCCTGTACCATCACCGCGGTCTGAGCGATGGAGGGTGTAAGCAGGGATGTGGAAAACTTGATCTGGAATCTCTGGACGGAGCCATGTTTCAGTGATACAGATGAAATGCGGTTGAGAACAGCCACACCGGCGCAGAGTTCGTTGAACTTATTTTTTATGGAACGTGAGTTGGTATAATATAAGGAGCATTCGCACAAATTTTTCAATTTTTTGGATTCCGCGGTGATTCACCACGAACAATAGTCGGGATACCCTTGATGTATTTAATTGTCAGATCATGCTCTCCTCCAGACTGCCTCCTCCTCTCTTCAGTTCATCACGTACTCTCCTCAGTTGATCTGCCTGATAGGGTGTTACATCATCAGATATGGTTATGTGTTTGAAGGAATCGTGGGCAGACAACAACTTCTTGTTGCGCAGTATGTCGCGGGCCAAGGCAAGATGAGACAGGGTTACCAATACGGGCCTAGGGCCGGACGGATTGATCTCGCGTCCCAGCCTAGAGCAGCCGACCACATATCCTGACGAAGAAGGCTTGACAAGATCAATCAAAGACTTCACCTGACGCTCATCCTCAGTAGGGCTGCCTGCCTGCCTCCGGAGACGACGGATAATGATGTTGTTCGCCCGACGAACCCGATCCAGTATTTCAGCCGAATCCACAGTGTTGTCAGAAGGACAAGCTCCTGATGTAAGATCGCCTCTGAGCTGATCCACTCCACTGCCAAGCGTATCCACCATCGACTTAATAGAAGCAATCTCAGTGGATAAGTTGGTGATCTCAGCTTGATGGGTCGTTATTCTGGCCTCATGTTCACTCAGTGCTGTGGAATGAGCTGCGATGTCTCCAATGCATTCTGTGACTTGGGTGGCCAGTTTTTTCCTGAGAAGACTTCATTGATGAGATATCTCCCTGCATTGATGAGATATCTTCCTGCATGCGGCACATACCAGATGAAAGGTTTTCGAGTTTGGCCATCAAGAGTTTAAACTCACGGATAGTGACCGGGGCTTTTTCATCCTCAGTCGACTAGGACACGCTCCCAGCGGGATTCGGGCGATCAGCCCTTGTGTTCCGTCGTGTAGAGGTGCAATAAGTGCATGACCATTTGACACCCGTCTCCTTATCATTTTTGGTGAGATTTGCACAAGCCAGGTGGAAACTACTGTTGCAGGAGGAGCAAACAATAGAGTCATCACGACCCGAAACTGCTTTGGAGCACTTATGACATCCCGGCATTATGAGAAGAATTTTACTTTCAGGAATTCCGCAATTGAACGGTGAAGTCGGCCGGTGTGTGGTAAGCCTTATACGAGCACTGTCAAGAACACACGAATCCCGCGGCGGGCGTAGCAACACGTGTGATCGATGGCACCTGATATCGGTAGATTTAGGTAAACAAACATAAACAACCGACAATCATATAATAGTCTCAGCTACACCACAAGAAAATTCACTTACACTCAAACGATGATCAATGTTTTCACTCAACTACTCCGAAAGATTCAGAATTAAACTCGAAGATTTTACCGCAAAATTTCAAACGAATTTCAGAGCGAGTTTCAGAGCCACCGGTATCCTAAAGCGTTACATACATATTTGACATTTATTTAACATGATGAGACATTTCAAAATTCACCACGCCGATGATTCAACAGAAATAAGTGAAGAATTAATTCAATCGAAAACTGAAGGAAATAAAGAAACCCTAGTAAAGCGGAGAACATCAGTACATGGTAGAACTGGAAATGATGACTCAATTAATGATGATAAAGAATTTGATACAAGCAACCCAAAGACGAATATTATTTCTGTACCATGTCCAGCATGCAATAAAGAATATTCTCATAAGTGGAACATGATGAGACATTTCAAAATTCACCACGCTGATGATTCAACAGAAATAAGTGAAGAATTAATTCAATCGAAAACTGAAGGAATAAAGAAACCCTAGTTAAGCGGAGAACATCAGTACATGGTAGAACTGGAAATGATGACTCAATTAATGATGATAAAGAATTTGATTCAAGCAACCCAAAGAGGAATATTATTTCTGTACCATGTCTAGCATGCAGTAAAGAATATTCTCATAATGGAACATGATGAGACATTTCAAAATTCACCACGCCGATGATTCAACAGAAATAAGTGAAGAATTAATTCAATCGAAAACTGAAGGAAATAAAGAAACCCTAGTAATCGGAGAACATCAGTACATGGTAGAACTGGAAATGATGACTCAGTTAATGATGATAAAGAATTTGATTCAAGCAACCCAAAGACGAATATTATTTCTGTACCATGTCCAGCATGCATTAAAGAATATTTTCATAAGTGGAACATGATGAGACATTTCAAAATTCACCACGCCGATGATTCAACAGAAATAAGTGAAGAATTAATTCAATCGAAAACTGAAGGAAATAAAGAAACCCTAGTAAAGCGGAGAACATCAGTACATGGTAGAACTGGAAATGATGACTCAATTAATGATGATAAAGAATTTGATTCAAGCAACCCGAATACGAATATTATTTCTGAACCATGTCCAGCATGCAGTAAAGAATATTCTCATAAGTGGAACATGATGAGACATTTCAAAATTCACCATGCTGATGATTCAACAGAAATAAGTGAAGAATTAATTCAATCGAAAACTGAAGGAATAAGAAACCCTAGTAAAGCGGAGAACATCAGTACATGGTAGAACTGGAATTGATGACTCAATTAATGATGATAAAGATTTGATTCGAGCAACCCAAAGACGAATATTATTTCTGTACCATGTCCAGCATGCAGTAAAAATATTCTCATAAGTGGAACATGATGAGACATTTCAAATTCACCACGCTGATGATTCAACAGAAATAAGAAAGAATTAATTCAATCGAAAACTGAAGGAAATAAAGAAACCCTAGTAAAGCGGAGACATCAGTACATGGTAGAACTGGAAATGATGACTCAATTAATGATGATAAAGAATTTGATTCAAGCAACCCAAAGACGAATATTATTTCTGTACCATGTCCAGCATGCAGTAAAGAATATTCTCATAAATGGAACATGATGAGACATTTCAAATTCACCACGCTGATGATTCAACAGAAATAAGTGAAGAATTAATTCAATCGAAAACTGAAGGAAATGAAGAAACCCTAGTAAGCGGAGAACATCAGTACATGGTAGAACTGGAAATGATGACTCATTAATGATAATAAAGAATTTTATTCAAGCAACCAAAGACGAATATTATTTCTGTACCATGTCCAGCATGCAGTAAAGATATTCTCATAATGGAACATGATGAGACATTTCAAAATTCACCACACCGATGATTCAACAGAAATAAGTGAAGAATTAATTCAATCGAAAACTGAAGGAAATAAAGAAACCAGTCAAGCGGAGAACATCAGTACATGGTAGAACTGGAAATGATGACTCAATTAATGATGATAATGAATTTGATTCAAGCAACCCAAAGACGAATATTATTTCTGTACCATGTCCAGCATGCATTAAAAATATTCTCATAAGTGGAACATGATGAGACATTTCAAAATTCACCACGCTGATGATTCAACAGAAATAAGTGAAGAATTAATTCAATCGAAAACTGAAGGAAATAAGAAAACCCGAGTAAAGCGGAGAACATCAGTGTACATGGTAGAACTGGAAATGATGACTCAATTAATGATGATAAAGAATTTGATTCAAGCAACCCAAAGACGAATATTATTTATGTACCATGTCCAGCATGCAGTAAATAATATTCTCAATGGAACATGATGAGACATTTCAAAATTCACCACGCCGATGATTCAACAGAAATAAGTGAAGAATTAATTCAATCGAAAACTGAAGAAATAAAGAAACCCTAGTAAGCGGAGAACATCAGTACATGGTAGAACTGTTAATGATGACTCATAATGATGATAAAGAATTTGATTCAAGCAACCCAAATACGAATATTATTTCTGTACCATGTCCAGCATGCAGTAAAGAATATTCTCATAAGTGGAACATGATGAGACATTCCAAAATTCTCCACGCTGATGATTCAACAGAAATAATTGAAGAATTAATTCAATCGAAAACTGAAGGAAATAAAGAACCCCTAGTAAAGCGGAGAACATCAGTACATGGTAGAACAGGAAATGATGACTCAATTAATGATGATAAAGAATTTGATACAAGCAACCCAAAGACGAATATTTTCTGTACCATGTTCAGCATGCAGTAAAGAATATTCTCATAAGTGGAACATGATGAGACATTTCAAAATTCACCACGTTGATGATTCAACAGAAATAAGTGAAGATTTATTCAATCGAAAACTGAAGGAAATGAAGAAACCCTAGTAAAGCGGAGAACATCAGTACATGGTAGAACTGGAAATGATGACTCAATTAATGATGATAAAGAATTTGATTCAAGCAACCCAAGACGAATATTATTTCTGTTCCATGTCCAGCATGCATTAAAGAATATTTTCATAAGTGGAACATGATGAGACATTTCAAAATTCACCACGCCGATGATTCAACAGAAATAAGTGAAGAATTAATTCAATCGAAAACTGAAGGAAAAAAGAAACCCTAGTAAAGCGGAGAACATCAGTACATGGTAAAACTGGAAATGATGACTCAATTAATGATGATAAAGAATTTGATTCAAGCAACCTTATACGAATATTATTTCTGAACCATGTCCAGCATGCAGTAAAGATATTCTCATAAGTGGAACAGGATGAGACTTTCAAAATTCACCATGCTGATGATTCAACAGAAATAATGAAGAATTAATTCAATCGAAAACTGAAGGAAATAAAGAAACCCTAGTAAAGCGGAGGAACACCTCAACATGGTAGAACTGGAAGTGATGACTCAATTAATGATGATAAAGAATTTGATTCGAGCAACCCAAAGACGAATATTATTTCTGTACCATGTCAGCATGCAGTAAAGAATATTCTCATAAGTGGAACATGATGAGACTTTCAAAATTCACCACGCTGATGATTCAACAGAAATAGTGAAGAATTATTCAATCGAAAACAGAAGGAAATAAAGAAACCCTAGTAAAGCGGAGAAGATCAGTACATGGTAGAACTGAAATGATGACTCAATTAATGATGATAAAGAATTTGATTCAAGCAACCAAAAGACGAATATTATTTCTGTACCATGTCCAGCATGCAGTAAAGAATATTCTCATAAGTGGAACATGATGAGACATTTCAAAATTCACCACGCCGATGATTCAACAGAGATAAGTGAAGAATTAATTCAATCGAAAACTGAAGGAAATAAAGAAACCCTAGTAAAGCGGAGAACATCAGTACATGGTAGAACTGGAAGTGATGACTCAATTAATGATGATAAAGAATTTGATTCGAGCAACCCAAAGACGAATCTTATTTCTGTACCATGTCCAGCATGCAGTAAAGAATATTCTCATAAGTGGAACATGATGAGACATTTCAAAATTCACCACGCTGATGATTCAACAGAAATAAGTGAAGAATTAATTCAATCGAAAACAGAAGGAAATAAAGAAACCCTAGTAAAGCGGAGAACTGGAAATGATGATTCAATTAATGATGATAAAGAATTTGATTCAAACATCCCAAAGACGAATATTATTTCTGTACCATGTCCAGCATGCAGTAAAGAATATTCTCATAAGTGGAACATAATGAGACATTTCAAAATTCACCACGCCGATGATTCAACAGAAATAAGTGAAGAATTAATTCAATCGAAAACTGAAGGAAATGAAGAAACCAGTAAAGCGGAGAACATCAGTACATGGTAGAACTGGAAAGGATGACTCAATTAATGATGATTAAGAATTTGATTCAAGCACCAAAAGACGAATATTATTTCTGTACCATGTCCAGCATGCAGTAAAGAATATTCTCATAAGTGGAACATGATGAGACATTTCAAAATTCAACAAAGAAGTGAAGAATAAATTCAATCGAAAACTGAAGGAAATGAAGAAACCCTAGTAAAGCGGAGAACATCAGTACATGGTAGAACTGGAAATGATGACTCAATTAATGATGATAAAGAATTTGATTCAAGCAACCAAAAGACGAATATTATTTCTGTACCATGTCCAGCATGCAGTAAAGAATATTCTCATAAGTGGAACATGATGAGACATTTCAAAATTCACCACGCTGATGATTCAACAGAAATAAGTGAAGAATTAATTCAATCGAAAACTGAAGGAAATAAAGAAACCCTAGTAAAGCGGAGAACATCAGTACATGGTAGAACTGGAAATGATGACTCAATTAATGATGATAAAGAATTTGATTCAAGCAACCCAAAGACGAATATTATTTCTGTACCATGTCCAGCATGCAGTAAAGAATATTTTCATAAGTGGAACATGATGAGACATTTCAAAATTCACCACGCCGATGATTCAACAGAAATAAGTGAAGAATTAATTCAATCGAAAACTGAAGGAAATAAAGAAACCCTAGTAAAGCGGAGAACATCAGTACATGGTAGAACTGGAAATGATGACTCAATTAATGATGATAAAAAATTTGATTCAAGCAACCCAAAGACGAATATTATTTCTGTACCATGTCCAGCATGCAGTAAAAAATATTTTCATAGGTGGAACATGATGAGACATTTCAAAATTCACCACGCTGATGATTCAACAGAAATAAGTGAAGAATTAATTCAATCGAAAACTGAAGGAAATAAAGAAACCCTAGTAAAGCGGAGAACATCAGTACATGGTAGAACTGGAAATGATGACTCAATTAATGATGATAAAGAATTTGATTCAAGCAACCCAAAGACGAATATTATTTCTGTACCATGTCCAGCATGCAGTAAAGAATATTCTCATAAGTGGAACATGATGAGACATTTCAAAATTCACCACGCCGATGATTCAACAGAAATAAGTGAAGAATTAATTCAATAAAAAACTGAAGGAAATAAAGAAACCCTAGTAAAGCGGAGTACATCAGTACATGGTAGAACTGGAAATGATGACTCAATTAATGATGATAAAGAATTTGATTCAAGCAACCCAAATACGAATATTATTTCTGTACCATGTCCAGCATGCAGTAAAGAATATTCTCATAAGTGGAACATGATGAGACATTCCAAAATTCTCCACGCTGATGATTCAACAGAAATAATTGAAGAATTAATTCAATCGAAAACTGAAGGAAATAAAGAACCCCTAGTAAAGCGGAGAACATCAGTACATGGTAGAACAGGAAATGATGACTCAATTAATGATGATAAAGAATTTGATTCAAGCAACCCAAGGACGAATATTATTTCTGTACCATGTCCAGCATGCAGTAAAGAATATTCTCATAAGTGGGACATGATGAGACATTTCAAAATTCACCACGCCGATGATTCAACAGAAATAAGTGAAGAATTAATTCAATCGAAAACTGAAGGAAATAAAGAAACCCTAGTAAAGCGGAGAACTGGAAATGATGATTCAAATAATGATGATAAAGAATTTGATTCAAACATCCCAAAGACGAATATTATTTCTGTACCATGTCCAGCATGCAGTAAAGAATATTCTCATAAGTGGAACATGATGAGACATTTCAAAATTCACGACGCCGATGATTCAACCGAGAAAAATCTTTTTCAGCAAAAAATAAGTGAAGAAGCATATCGTTCAGAAAATGAAGTAAATAAAGAAACTTTTGTGAAACGGAGAACTTCAGTACATTTTAGAGCTGAAAAAGTTAACTCGACTGATGATAATGAACAAGTCGATTCAAACAATTCAGAGAAGAACAATATTCCTTTCATTTGTACAAAGTGCAGTTAAGAATACTCTGACCGTGGTTATTTGAAGAGACATCTCCGGAACCATTACTCGAGTGATGGGAAGTTGAATCAACAGGAAAATCATTGCGCCACAGCATCTCCTGTTTATCCAATTGAGGAAAATAGAAGTTTAAGAAAGCGGAAAAATATATCCTCAGAAGAAGGACCGAAGAATGATGAGAGTTCTGGTGAAGATGAACCTAGCCCCAAAAATCCAAAGAGAAGTGAAAATAAATTGACCACGTGTCCACAATGCCACAAGGTCTATTCTAATCGTTTGAATATGCTTAAACATTTTCGAAAGCATGAGGAATTACAATAGAAAGAATCTACAATCTGCAGAACTCTATGAGGAATGCTGATAAAAGCTCCTTTAGCTAGCTGTGTGCATCGTTTCGACTCTTTGCAATCAACTTATAAGGTTGAGAATTTCATTCAATGAATGTGGGTTTTTGTGCAGAAGAATAGGGATAACTGAGTAGGGTCGAATCATTTTACGTCGCCCGACCTTAAGAAAATTGTAATATAATAATGAATTGAACTTCAATCGTAATTTTTTTTTAATAAATCAAGGTTTAATATAACATAATTCAAGAAGTTTTGTCTATGTTGGTTTAGATTGAGGTATTAGTGATAATGGAAAAATCTATTGAATAATAATATAGACTATGATATACGATACCATCAATATGAGTTTTGAACCATAATTTTCTGTAATAAATGTATTCCTTCCAAGAAATGCTTTCATTCAAACTGAACACCATACAGAAATCGATTTTATCGAATAACTTTTAAATGAAATACTTCTAGAGAGCCTGAACCTCGCTGTCACCGCCCAACAGTTTTCAGAACAGGTATCAAGAATTCTTTCACGGTTTTATAATTTTCATTGACACAAACACTTAAATACGTTATGCTTCAGCCTCAGCAATCATCCATGCAGGAAATACTGCTATTTCCTCTGAAAATTATTCATCATCTGAGTTCTCGTCAGAATTGGATAAAATTTTGTATACGATGAGTTAATGATATTTATTCACTTTTGAATGAAACGCTTAAAAATCTTTATTTTGATATTTTTTCGGCTAATCCTTGAATCGTCAAAAAATAGATTTTGCAAGAGATGGTTATAGTTTTGAGTTTTCTAAGAACAATTTTCATTAAATCTTTTGTTCTGTTAATTATCATTCAAGTGTAATTTTCATAATTTGATGGGTCGGTTTTAATCGTTGAAAACTGTGTCTAACCTGACAGGAGACTAGTGTCAGTTGCAGGAACGTCCATTAAAATTTAAAGGTCCATTAAACTCTTAATCCTCCATTATTACAAGGACTAATGGAGGATTAAGGGTTTAATGGACCTTAAATTTTAATGGACGTTCCTGCAACTGAGCATAATTCCTAAATCGAGAGAGATGATCCGACAAATGACCATTGAACAACCATTTTTGATTATCTTCAAAGCCTAAAATGATGTTTGGTGTACACGAAATACTATAGATGTATTCATTATAGCCAATATATTAATAATTCTTCCAGTTTAAGCATAAATAGAAAATAAATAGCAAACTATGAAACTCGGATAATGTTTCATTTAAAAAATTAGTGCTCCTTTTTTTAGGATACAAGGTTCTCCCATGTCATATTTTGTTGGTGAAAAACTCATTTTCAAGAATTTTTTCGCGTTGTTCATGTAAAACCAATTTTTTGTGAAAAAATATCGATAAAGGTTATCCGAAACCGACAATAAAAAGGAACTGATTTTTCTTAGGATGATTCAGTACAGATATTCATAATTTCAATGGAATTCCTAGTTTCAGTGAAATATAAGTACTAATCGGCGAATAATGATAAAATTTTTATTTGAACTTGACGTGAACATTTCTTGGACATACAGGTCAGAATTTTCAGTACTTTTTTTCTTATGAGGAAATTGAACACTCAGATTCGAAAATCCTAAGATGAATTGGTTCATTTCATCAATTATCAATTCCGCTTTTATTTTCATATCCTAAGCATAGGTACATTCAAACTTTCAAGTTATTCTTTCCTGAAGTTATCTTGTTCGCAAAATACGGTTTGGTTGGACGTAACCAACATGTGTAGAACTAGCAGACCCAACAGACGTTGTTCTGTATACACAAAAATTCATTCAATTCGATCTAGCCCTTTAGTTGCAGAGTAGATGAATAACCTGAATAACGACGACAGCGCCATCTGTTGATCTGATTTGTGATCATAAACATACGGGCATCGGAAATCCAAAATACAACCCTCTAACTTCGGAACCTTCTCCTACCCGCCTAGTGCCTACCTCGGAGACGCATTTTGGTGCGATTTCATCTTCAACCTGTCATATCTTTTGATGTATTCATCATAATTGAATGATGTAAAAGGCAATTTCGTTCTAAATTAAATACTGGGTATGAACGACGTATTTAATTGGATAAGGATCAATAACGTACCTATTCATATAAAAATACTCCTAAATAATGCATAATTTTGAGAAACATTCGAATACCTTTAAACAGTGATACCGAGTAAACCTTGAAAGATAGATATATGATATCGCGGACTTTTTTGTAGAACTATTGAAGAGGTACATTTCCGTCATACATTGTTTCCATGTACGTCTTACGGTTTTGCAGCGCACCTGAAAATATCTGATCAAGGCTGATTTTGGTACTCATATTTATTTTCATTGAAGTTATAGTAGGTTTCCTTAATTTTCTCGGGTGAAAAGTATAGCTTATGCTACTCAGGGATATTGTAGTTTTCTAAGGGTGAAAGAGTTATTGAAATCGGTCTAGTAGCTTATGAGTTAACTCGTACCAACGCCACAACCCACAAACATACAAATCTTTCCTCTTATAATATTAGTATAGATTACGCTCATTGTATATGAATACGTGAAAGACGAATTATTTGGCGAAATGAAAGTGGAGTTATATTATTATTGTTATAATATCTTCATTCATGCCTTATTGCACAGTTTTTGGCTGTAAGAATTACAGTAGAGATACAAAGGAAACCGAAATAAGGTACTTTTACTTTCCGAAGTCGGAAGTATCCTGTCTGTATGGACCTTGAAAAGAATATTTTCAAAATGTTAGCAGATAACCCGGTTGCAAAACTGAAAAATGATATTCAGCTTCCATTCGATGTTATTCTTTGCTTGAGCACAATCCGTACCAACTCAAGACACCGGGATCTGAAAATGAAGATCATTTTTCAGAATATGAAGAAAAAATGGACGAAAAACCTTCCAAATTCACTAATTATAAATGAAATTCAAAGAAATTTCCTGAACATGATAAAAATATTTTCATTTATTCGAAGTTTTTAAATGAAACTTGAATAATTTATTCTCTATTAACAAATGCTCGTAAATACTTTGCACTAATATCCATATATTTATACAACTTCATTGATATATTCTAGGATCAACAAACAAAGACATCGAAGAAATTTCATTTGAATTTGATTGAGTTGATTATTCCAATCATTCCCTCGAGTTCCAACACTTCCATCCCGCAAATGCAATGCAAATGCTCCGCAGTGACGTCACAAATCGATGCGCGTCGGCATACCGGTGTTTGTGTATCGTGCTCGGAGACGCATTTTGGTGCGATTTCATCTTCAACCTGCATATCTTTTGATGTATTCATCATAATTGAATGATGTAAGAGGCAATTAAATACCGGGTATGAACGACGTATTTAATTGGATAAGGATCAATAACGTACCTATTCATATAAAAATACTCCTAATAATGCATAATTTTGAGAAACATTCGAATACCTTTAAACAGTGATACCGAGTAAACCTTGAAAGATAGATATATGATATCGCGGACTTTTTTGTAGAACTATTGAAGAGGTACATTTCCGTCATACATTGTTTCCATGTACGTCTTACGGTTTTGCAGCGCACCTGAAAATATCTGATCAAGGCTGATTTTGGTACTCATATTTATTTTCATTGAAGTTATAGTAGGTTTCCTTAATTTTCTCGGGTGGAAAAGTATAGCTTATGCTACTCAGGGATATTGTAGTTTTCTAAGGGTGAAAGAGTTATTGAAATCGGTCTAGTAGCTTATGAGTTAACTCGTACCAACGCCACAAACCCACAAACATACAAATCTTTCCTCTTTATAATATTAGTAAGATTACGCTCATTGTATATGAATACGTGAAAGACGAATTATTTGGCGAAATGAAAGTGGAGTTATATTATTATTGTTATAATATCTTCATTCATGCCTTATTGCACAGTTTTTGGCTGTAAGAATTACAGTAGAGATACAAAGGAAACCGAAATAAGGTACTTTTACTTTCCGAAGTCGGAAGTATCCTGTCTGTATGGACCTTGAAAAGAATATTTTCAAAATGTTAGCAGATAACCCGGTTGCAAAACTGAAAAATGATATTCAGCTTCCATTCGATGTTATTCTTTGCTTGAGCACAATCCGTACCAAACTAGACACCGGGATCTGAAAATGAAGATCATTTTTCAGAATATGAAGAAAAAAATGGACGAAAAACCTTCCAAATTCACTAATTATAAATGAAATTCAAAGAAATTCCTGAACATGATAAAAAATTTTCATTTATTCGAAGTTTTTAAATGAAACTTGAATAATTTATTCTCTATTAACAAATGCTCGTAAATACTTTGCACTAATATCCATATATTATACAACTTCATTGATATATTCTAGGATCAACAAACAAAGACATCGAAGAAATTTCATTTGAATTTGATTGAGTTGATTATTCCAATCATTCCCTCGAGTTCCAACACTTCCATCCCGCAAATGCAATGCAAATGCTCCGCAGTGACGTCACATCGATGCGCGTCGGCATACCGGTGTTTGTGTATCGTGCTCGGAGACGCATTTTGGTGCGATTTCATCTTCAACCTGCCATATCTTTTGATGTATTCATCAATTGAATGATGTAAGAGGCAATTTCGTTCTAAATTAAATACTGGGGATGAACGACGTATTCAATTGGATAAGGATCAATAGCGTATTCATAAAAAATACTTCCAAATAATGCATAATTTTGAGAAACATTTGGATACCTTTAAAAAGTAATACCCAGTAAACCTTGAAAGATAGATATATGCTATCCCGACCTTTTTGTATAACTATTGAAGAGGTACATTTCCGTCATACATTGTTTCCATGTACGTCTCACGGTTTTTGCAGCGCACCTGAAAATAGCTGATTTTGGTACTCATATTTATTATCATTGAAGTTATAGTAGGTTTCCTTAATTTTCTCGGGTGAAAAGTAATTCCTATGTTACTCAAGGATATTGTAGCATTCTAAGGGTGGAAAGAATATTGAAATCGGTCTAGTCGTTTATAAGTTAACTCGTATCAACGCCACAACCCACGAATCCACAACATACAAATCTTTCCTCGTTATAATATTAGTATAGATGAGATCAATGATTCCTTCAGTATTCAAATTGGAAATATGTTTCTCGTCTGACCTCAATTCAGAACTTTTGAGCGCTCGTTCTACTTAGACGAGTGCTATATCGTTTTGCCCAAATGTCTGTATTTTCGAATTTTGAGCCGAAAATGGTCTCAAACGATAGGGTTCGACTCCCTGATGGAAAATATGAGGTCAAATCAAATTTGTAGGGCCGGCCGTCCGTCCGTGAGCACAATAACTCTCGAACGGATTGTCTAGAGACTTGAAATTTTCAGGGTGTGTTCAGCTCCCAAATAGCTCAGTTAAGTTCGTAAACCAGAAAAATCGTACAGGTGTTCCATAAAAAGTGGCCATTCAAAATTTTTGTTACTCAATATTTCACACAAACGAAAGCAAACCGAATGAAATATTGCAGCAACGTGCCAGATGTTCATAGTAAGCCTCTTGCAAAATTTGTTGCCATAGTGTTAACAGAACCATAGAAATTCAATTGGAATATTGAAAAGAAGAATTTTTTTATTTCCATAACGAACCTTCCGATTTAACTGAAATTCATTCTGTGAGCGAAGACTGACACACTGATTGTTCATGCAAAATTTCAAGAGGATAGCATCATCAAAATCATAGAAATTCCAATTGGAATATTAAAGGAAAGACTCTTTATATTTCCATAACAAGATATCCGAATCAAATGAAATTTATTTTTGGAATTGAGATTTATATATTGAATGTTTGTGCAAAATTTGAAGATCATCGCATCATCCGAACTATAGAAATTCAATTTGAATATTGAAAAAAAAATTATATTTTCATAACAAGATATCTGAATTGAGTGAAATTATTCCTGGTATAAAGATTGATATACTGAATGTTCATGCCAAATTTCAAGAGGATCGCATCATCAGAACCATAAAATTTAATTATTTTAATTTTCAAGTGGACCATAGAATTGAATTTTTTTAATTGTTTATATATAAAGTATCAATTTCAAGTCATATACAGAATTTTGAGATGATAGTCCTATTGCTCCACCAGAGAACGAGCTCAGAAGCTCCGCTCAGGGTTGCTCCTTTTCAGGCTTGTTTCATTTTTTTACAGAGGTTTTGTTAGTAATATAACTTTTCATAGAAATTAATTTCGTTCCGTTTCATTTTTCCTGGTTTTCTTATTATGTAACGTTGGTTTCTTAAGATGTATCGGCCTTCAACTCCCTATACTTTATTTATTGGGATGTAATTACTAATTAGTGATTGTTTTTATTGAGAATTTCAGGAACTTTGATTTGATCCAGGAGACTTCCTGAAGAGCATTGTTTTTTCATTAATGAGACCATACGATAACTTTTACTATTTCAGAATGTGATATTTCTGACACAAATGTCCCCTAGATGGTATACATAGCTACATACAGCCGTACACGTTAGTCAACTTTCAACTATTAAAATGACAGGGGCACAAAAAAAATTGAAGTTTTTTTAATCGAGCAGTGTTGCGATGTTGTGATAACTGATTCTAATCGATCTAATGAACTGACTTATCACGAGAATATAGGAATAAACGCAATAAGCTTCTGTTTTTTCGCATCACTAATTTGAACAGCCTGCCTATAAAAATTCATCCTGTGAAAAATGATATTCAATATACAGAGAGTAGTTCATTGTTTCCCAAATAACACCAATAAGACTAGTTGGAATCTCACCATCACTCGAATCTGGTTCTCTTATTCAGTTCTAAAAGATCTTCTTTTGTAACAGGTTTTGAAGTTATTGATTTTTTATTCTCAAAGCGAATGGTTTTTTCGTCCGTTGAAAAAGTCTTTAATAATTCTGGAATCATTTCAATCAAATATCTGTTGTACTTAATTGATATATCATCTGGATTTCCTTCAAACACGCAGTTGCTCGAACTTTTAGTTTTGCCTGTAATTTTTTTATACACTACTGGAAAAAATTAAAGGATCAAAAAAAAATTCCAAATTTTCGGCAATTTTCAACATGCCGTAACTTTGAAAGGAATGGTCGTACAAGGAATTTAAAAAAAGGAAATTGTAGCTCCAAGTGTCTAGTTTTTGGATTAGAACTTCAAAAATTTTAAGTTTCAGTGTTTTTGAGTAATGATAGAAAAATCAGGAACAAAAAAATTCTCAAAATTTTACCACTTTTTTTTTTGTCTACGAGTGTGGAAATTTTATTTTTGCATAATCGTTATAATGATGGGATACGTTGTTAATTCAGCTTAATTAATTTTTTTATTGACCTCAATACGTCCACTCTTCTCGCCGAGATATCGTTCTTCAAATGGAAAAGGATCCATTTGTTTTTGATTATCGATTTCTCAGCAACCAATGATCGCACAGAAAATTGAAGAAGGGATTCAAGACCTTAAAAGAACTCTCATTAATGAACAACCATTACTTATTCATAGAAATTTTTTTCTTCTTGTCGCATCAATATAAAAATTTAACAAAAAAAAGGGCTTTTGGTGGTTTCTTGGAAAATCTACCGCTGGATCGAAATGTTGAGGAAACCAATAATGTTAAGTGTGACTTCCACAGTTTAATATGTTGATGAAAACCTCACGAAGAGCCAACTCAATTCAGCGAGCCGTTTCTTTTGTTTGACTCGATTGAATTTTTGAAAAAATAAGAATCACGTTTTTTGCCCTGAGAAGCTCATAATCTTTAAAAAAGGCAAAAAAGAATTTTCTCGAGCTTTTTACACATTTTAATTGCAGATAGTACAAATTTCAGAAAAAAAAATAAAATAAACTAACAAAAAATTTTTATTAATTTAATAACGGGTATTGCCAGCACTGTTTTTCCATTTGAAGACCGATATCTCGGCGAGAAGTGGACGTATTGGGGTCAATGAAAAAATAAATTAAAGCTGAATTAACAAAGTATCCCATCATTATAACGATTATGCAAAAATGAAATTTCCACTCTCGTAGACAAGAAAAAAAAAGTGGTAAAATTTTGAGAATTTTTTTGTTGCTGATTTTTCTATCATTACTCGAAAACCACTGAAACTTAAAATTTTTGAAGTTCTAATTCAAAAACTAGACACTTGGAGCTACAATTTCCTTTTTTTAAATTCCTTGTGCGACCATTCCTTTCAAAGTTACGGCATGTTG
Organism: Propylea japonica; assembly: GCA_013421045.1. Taxonomy (NCBI): domain Eukaryota; kingdom Metazoa; phylum Arthropoda; class Insecta; order Coleoptera; family Coccinellidae; genus Propylea; species Propylea japonica. The sequence continues at coordinate 31,155,244 of CM024245.1, read as the reverse complement.
AAAATTGCCGAAAAATTTGGAATTTTTTTTGATCCTTTAATTTTTTCCAGTAGTGTAGATGATTCACATATATTTTTTATCATCTGGGGTTTTAATACGGTTTTCATAATTTTGAGATCGAGCTTGAACTAATAATTTATCATTTTTTTTTCGAACGAATACATTTCTTTATAATTTGGATCCAATTGTTTCAACATTAAGAGGTTATCTAGTTCAAGTTTTTTTGTTGAAGGAATCGCTTCATTCATTGGGTATAATTTACGCTTCGATTTCAGATTTGGTTTGAAATTTTTTTCCCGACTCAATTCTTTTAAATTAGTAAAGAATTCATCCCTAATCATCTCATCGAAGAATCCTTTGTAATAACAGATACTTTCAGTATTTTTTTTAAGCTTAGTACAATTTTTTGAGCCGTATGATCTGAAATTGTCGTGAACAATATGGAACTTGAAACATACTGGTTGGATACGGTAGTGAAAATATTATCTATACGTCATGTTTGTGAATTGGGTGTAATTCAGGTATTTTCTGTGATTGTTGAATACATATTGAATGACGTTAAAAGACTTTGGAAAATCAAATTGGACACTTCGAAAACTAATATCCCAACTCGGGCAAAGTATACGTGTTGTTGTTCTTCGTTATACAATAATTGAAACCGATAAATGTCATCGAAAAAACAGCAGTTTGAACAGTAAAAACAAATGAACACGAAAAAAAAAGCTCATCATTCAAAACATTTTAAGAGATTGTAAAAAAATTCCGTTATATTACGTTATTTGCCTAAATTTCTGTAGTTTTCGAATTTTGAGATAAAAGTGGTCTCACATGATTTGGTTTGAATCACTGATGAAGAATTCGAGGTCTCATGAAATTCATTTGTTCATGAACTTTCGTTGTAGCCTCTCCGGCTTCAAATGGTTTAAACTGCCCGAGCCCAGTCGTCAGAGTGGGCGCAGATCTGATCTAATAATTAATACAATGGAGAAGGCTCAATTTCTCAGGCAAATCACGATCCTCAACTACTTACAAGTATTTATTGTTGAGATCACTCTGTATAGTCATCAAGTCGTCAAGGCAAAAATTAGTGATGAGTGATAAACTTTTGCCGCTCTGACCACCCTGTAGGTAACGACTTCAATCCACAAAGTCAATGGCTTCCAGATGGGAAACTTTATTCTGTTCAATAATGTGCCATAAATTCAACGATGTCCATATCTCTAATGAGTTCAATTCTGAGAAATCTTCAGAAAAACTGTGAAACACGAATACGAATCAGACGTTAAAACATATCATAAAAATCTTTCTGTCCCCGAATTAATCGAATAGACTTATCTATCTAGTTCACAAAAATGTCTACCAAAAGTTCATATGAACAATTGGGAGTATTCAACGAAACTTTATCGAATAGGAAAAATTATTTTCAGGTATTGAACATTAATGAATTCTACTAGCAATTATACACGAATTAATTCAGAAACAGAAAGACTAATTTAGAATTTCCTGAAAAGAAATAGTGCAGATTAAGCAATATAGCGACATGCAAAGAACGAAAATAAATTATTATAGGGGCATTGAATTCTCTGCATTGGCAACAGAAATATAAAGGAATTGGGGAAACCGTTCAACGAAAATAATTTAGCAATGTAATACCTACATGTAAACAATATAGGAAGGAAGTAAGCAACAAAGCGGATTGAAAAGATACTTACGCCTTATGAGGGTTTTTTTTTCCCGATAATATAAATATATGTATAATGAATTGATAGACTTTCTAGAATTCTTATTGTAGACTAATAATTTAATGAGTTTCTCTGGAATAAAGATTCTATTTAATATTCAAAGATACAAACATAGGTAATGGGAAAACCTTACCTGGAATAAAGAAACGACATTTAAAGCTATTAATTACAATTCTTTGAAAAACACGTTTATCTGACAATATCCTAAAATATGTCATTGATAAACAAAAATGAATAACATAGCAACGTAAAACTGATAATGCGATTTTAAAGGAAAAAGGTAATTTTTCCTTTACATCACCCCTCCTGGGGAAGAAAATATTTGCAGAATATTTTGATTTATTAATCTTCGTTCTCTTCAAACTGTGGTACTGGAGTTAATTTTGAAATGTGAAAATGGTTCGACTCTAATTTCTTGTGGCCTGTGTTAATTTTGTAGATAGATGGAGTGGAAATTTTTTTCTTCTATTCTAAACGGTCCAATTTTAAGTTCATCCAATTTTTTCCTGTTTAATTTGTTTCCATTCTCCACAAATACCAGGTCACCGACATTGAAATTATAATTTTTACGACCTTCATCAAACATTTTTTTGTTGTAATTGTGATTTTTAATTGTATTATTCAGAGCAATTTTCTTGTCCTGAATCCAGTTTTCAGATCTGTTTTTGTTTAAGCTCTCTTGGTAAAATTGTGGCATCTGTTCCGAACATCAAATAAGACGGTGCGTATTTTGTAACGGTATGTTCCGTATCGTTGTATTTTCCCACACATTCTTTAGCTATAGTGGTCCAAGCCACTTTTTCTTTTTCATTTATTTTACATCTTATTTTATTTATAAGTGTTTGGTTCAACCTTTCATTCAAACCATTTGAAAAAGGCGAATCTACTGCAGTGAAGATTAATTTAATTTTTTTCTCTTCTAGAAATTTCTTGAATTCCTTTGAATTGATACCTGGATACTGATCTGAGAGAATAGTTCCTACTTCTTCAGTTTCAGAAATGTTTTCCATTAATTTGATAAAGTCACTTGCATTTTGTGTTTTGGAGGTTAAGATATAAGCATATCTTGTAAAATGATCCACAAGTAGGTGCATATATTTTTTTGTTGAACGTGATCCTCCAAAAACCCAATGGTATCTATCGACAATTTCAAAAGGTTTTGTGGCTGGGCCCAGATGTGACAATAATCCTATTTTCTTTCTACTCTTGATTTATTTTTTAACATATAGTGCAGTTTTTACATACTTTTTTTATGTTGTAAGTCAATTTTTGGCTGTGTAAAAAGGTCCGATCATATTTGCAATTGCCTGATTCCTACATGGCATAAGTCTTTATGTATAGTTTCGATCAATTTTATACTGAAAAATTCTGATAATATGATTTTCTCTTTTTTCGAAATTTTTTAAGTAAACATTAGCCTTCGTTATCAAATTTTTGTCTGTTTTTTGGATACTTGGGTTTTCTTCTGATCTTCTAGTATATCCTCTAATTTTATTAAATTGACTATTTTTAGTTGTTCCTCTTCGTTTTCATCTGGTTCCAGAACAGGATTTCTGCTAAGGCAATCGGCTTCTGTATTATATTTACCTGGAGAAATATTTCACTTGAAAATCATATTGTGAGAGGTAATAAGATAGATCTCCTAGCTCTTCATCAGTCCTTGCTTTTATATTCATATTCTCCAGAGGTTTATGATCCGAAAATACTGTGAATTTTCTTCCAATCAATTTGTGTTGCCAGTATTTCACGCACTCTTTAATAGCTAAACATTTAAATAAATGGCTTTTTTCCTTTTCTGCACCTCATTTAGTTTTTTTGAGAATATGCTATGGGTTTTTCTTCTCCATCTTTTTGTGGTTGTTTTAGTACCCCACCTACACCCAACAAACTTGCATCTGTATAGATATGTATGGGTAAATTTTGATCAAATATCGTCAATACTGGTTGCGTGCACAATACACTCTTCAGCTTTTCAAATGATTCTTGACATTCTCTGGTCCAAATAAAGGCCTGTCCTTTTCTAAGAAGATTGTGCAGAGGATCTAACAGTATAGCTGCATTAGAAACGTATTTGTGATAAAAATTTATTTTACCCAAAAATTGCCTTACATTTTTTTGGTTCTTAGGAACTGGAAAAATTTCTGATTGCGATTAAATTATCTTTAACGGTTTAACGGAATTATTCTGAATAATATGGCCAAGGTATTTAATTGAATCAGCTGCAAATTTGCATTTTACAAACTTTAACCCGAAGCCTTCTTCCTTAATTGCTTGAAATAATTCCTTCAAATGTTCCATGTGTTCGGAAAAGTTTTGAAAAAACCAAGAGATCATCAATGTAACACACAGTGAAATTTGAAAGTTTATGTTTTCTTATAATATTGGACATAATTCTTTGAAATATCGCTGGTGACGTTTTTAAACCGAATGGAAGGCAAGTCCACTGAAAATGACCCTCTTGTGTGACAAAAGCAGTCTTGTATCTATCTGTGACTCGTAGCGGAATCGACCAAAACGCTGAATTTATGTCCAGAGTTGAGAAAAATTTACAGTCTCTCGTTTTTTCGACTAAATCCTCAATAAGGGGAAAAGGTTGTGCTTGCGGAACTACAATTTTGTTAAGGTCTCTGAAATCTATGCACAATCTTGATTTCCTATTCTCTTCCCTTTTGAATGCTAGAGTTACTGGGGATGCAAACGGACTGTATGATTCCTCTATCAACTTTCTGTCAATAATTTTGAAATTTGTTCTTCGATTTCTCTTCTGTCATCCATCGTGCATCTATATGGCCTCTTACAGCAATACCTTTCAACCAGTAAATCAATATGTGCCTCATAACCTGACACAGTGCCGATATCGTATTTATCTTTAGCAAAAATAGATCTATATTCTGCTACCAATCATCAATTTTTGATTTCTGACCGCAACTTAAATGGTTCACTTCAAGTTCAAAATTTCTTTCTTCAATACCTTCATTAAAGTTTACAGAGTATTTATCATAATTATTTTTGAATAGTTTTCAATTTCTTCTGAAATCAATATACTCTTTTATTTTCTTCTAGATTAGACGTGATTTTAGAAATTTATTTTCTTTGTTGGAACTGCTGGCTTATTTTAAAATTCTCATCTTATTTAAGTAGAAATTTTTTATACAATTCAGTCCAATCAAAAAGTCATAATCACAAATTTTTTTCGTCTTATGAATGCATTGATTTTTTTTTCTACATCAAAAAATTTTTATATCCAATGCTACAATACCATTTGATTTTTTACGCCATTAATCGTTTTTAAGTTAGTATTATTATATCTATTTCTGTGCTCATGCTCATTATTAATCTTCAAGAGTCTTGAGTTTATTAAAGAAAAAAATTAGAACCAGAGTCATAAACTCCAAAAACTTCGAGATTTTTATTCAATACTAGCTTTATTTTGATTAATGGCGGTACAATAAGTTTTTTGAATCCTCATGTTTTATTTCGCATTCTTATTCTGATTGTTTAACAAGTTTAATTCCTTTTTTTCTTTATCTTTATTATTTTCATTATACCAACATAACGATTCCGGATGATAGCGTTTGACTTTTTTTAATTTTCACAGATACTGCATTTTGCTTCCTATCTATGTTCAGGTTTCTATCATTATTTTGTTTGAATAACTTATTTCTATTGACAAGATGCTCCAGCTTACCAATTTCATTGAATAAATCTTTTGTTTCAAAAATATCCTCTTTATTTATCCTATCAGTAATAAAAGTTGGTAGACCAGCAGCAATTATTTGAATGAGAGTACTTTGATCAATCGTTCTACTCACTTCAAGCATTAATCTTTCTTTTCTTATAGCATAATCTAATAAAGTACCTGTTTGGTATTGTAAGATAATGCTATCTACTAGCGGACCAACCTTTTATTTCGAAAGTTCGACAAAATGTTTTTTTCCATTCTGACCACTCAGATTGTAAAGTCAATTTCAGTATCATGGAATTGTACCATTCTAACAAGATTTATCAAGAAATATTCTAATATTTCTACTTTTTCTTCATCTTCATTGATGTTGAATCTTACACATTCCCTTCGAAGAACTCCATCCACTGGTATGCATTGACATTTGACTTACCATCAAATTTCTCAAGAACAAACCTCTCAGCAATTTTCCTCACATTTGGTTTTTATTTTTCTTCCTATTTTCTTCTAACTCTTTTAAAATTTTCACCATTGAAGTATTTTCATCACTGATTGAATCAGCATCTGAATTCTTCACGTTTGCTTCCTCCAGATACTCATCTTGAAAGATTATATTATCATCATCATCAAAATATGCTTTTTTCAATTCTTCTGTTAAGGAAATCCATACACTCCTCGTTGATGTCTCTTCTCAATGTGTTTCTCACTCTTGCAAAATTTCTTGAAGTACATATTTCTTTGTGAAGAGATATGGACTGATACTCTTCAGGTACCAAAAACGTTCTATCTTCTTCAGTTTGAATCGAAGTTAAAGCTATGAAATTAGACTTTCCATCTTCTGTCTGTTTAATTTGAAAAGAGAACTTCAATCTTGACATTTTTTTCTTGTAGCTTACAAAAATGTCGTTTTATAATGAATTGATAGACTTTCTAGAATTCTTATTGTAGACTAATAACTTAATTGAGTTTCTCTGGAATAAAGATTCTATTTAATATTCAAAGATACAAACATAGGTAATGGGAAAACCTTACTGGAATAAAAAGAAACGACATTTAAAGCTATTAATTACAATTCTTGAAAAAAAACAGTTTATCTGACAATTTCCTAAAATATGTCATTGATAAACAAAATGAATAACATAGCAACGTAAAACTGATAATGCGATTTTAAAGGAAAAGGGTAATTTTTCCTTTACATATGTATAAAGATTAAAAAAGTGGAGGGTACGGGTTTTTTCACAATAATTTGACCCCTCTTTTAACTTTGTTTCTAAGAGAGATACAGAAAAAAGTTTCATACAAAAATTTCATGAAATCAACTGAGGTTTTACAATATGAATTCACATAATGGAATATATACAGGCTGGCCAACATATTGATGGTAACTTCATTATTTCAAATGGAAACACCCTGTATATTTCTCCATTTTTGGCTAGCTCTTTTTCCCCTGATTTCGAATATGTATTATATGTTGGTCTATCTCTTTTATTCTGAGAACCACAGAGTTTCAAATTCTAGGAACCACCTGGCAAGATCTGTAATCATTTTACAAGTGGCAGAGTGCGTTTACTGAAAATGCTCAATTTTGGAGTTATGATAACGTCAATGGGAAGATATACAGGGTGAACAACGTTGAATGCAACTATATTTTCTCAAATGAGATACCCTGTCCTGTATATCTTCCATTTTTTGATAGGCTATTTCCTCCTGATCTCGAATAAAATGGATGTGTCTCTTCAATTTTCAGAGTTTCAAAGTTTTGAAATTGATGACACCGAATAAAAAAAAAATATGTGAAATACCTACGAAATTCTTTATATCCAAACAATCTACTTAAAAGTATTATTTTAGAATGAATACTTAACAATTACTTAACCAATGAAAAATAATAAACTATGGTAGTATGGTAAGAATAAATCAACTGAAGAAAATTGCTCGAAATGACCACCTTCATTCAATCATATCGTTGTCTCAAGTTGTTCAGACTATTTTTGATAGCATAATTATGGCTCTGATTCAAGTTGGAAATTAAAGCTTCAAAATTTGTTTTTAATCATTACAATATTATCATTATTCTTTGTGCGTTGACAGGATAGGATTAGTTCCGAATTATGGTTCAATATTGGTTGATTTTATATCATTAATATTATTCTCCGCTTTCATTGATTATCATTATGTAAATTTTTTCCTACAGAAACGGCTATAAAAACGTGTCCAAAGGTGTTAAATCGGGACTATTTGGTGGCAATAAAATGGGTGCGCCATCACCAATCCAAAGATCAAATTGGCCCCTTAAATATTCACGAACTTCCAAAACGCTATGCCTGATGGTTCTTGAAATTTGAAACTCTGTGGTGCTTAGAATAAGAAAGATAGATCAACGTATGTTACATATTCGAAATCAGGCGAAAAGGAGCTAACCTAATAAGGAAAAATATACAGGGTGTTCCATTTGAAAAAATGAAGTTGCCATCAATATGTTGGCCACCTTGTATATATTTCAGTTGTGGAGTCATATCAAAAACCTCAGTTGATTTCGTGAAATTTTTTACGAAACATTTTTTTGTATCTCCCTTAGTAACAAAGTTAAGGGGGGGTCAAATTATAGTGAAAAACCCGGTACAATATTATCTCAACGCAAGAAAATAAATCTATATTCACTGCTAGGCGGTTAATTGATATCGAAAAGAAAAAATTCGTTCAAGATTCACACGCATAAACCGAACATATGTAGCGCCTGCAATTATCGAGGAAATATATAAGATAGACACAAACAACATGTAGAACGCTACATCGTGCTCGAATTAAAAACCTATTTTGAAAATGAGACGAGCTTTGAAGTTTTTTTCTTTTTACTAAAATTTTGAATTTTCAGGAAAAGTTTATAATTTGAATAATAAAGTTGAATTGATAAATCAATATAATCAAACCAATAGCTTTCTGGATGCCATAAATTCGAATAATCTTTTTTTTCTGATACTAAAACTGGACAGTAAATAATTATTACTTCGAAACTGCATAGATTCAAGGTATATGAAAAAGGTGAACAAAAACCAGATCAAACTTCAGAAAGAAATGTTTCAATTTAATCAATTCTTATGATATATTAAAAAAAAAAGAATCTGAAATGTTTTCAGAAACTGAAGGACAAAGTTACGAAAAATATTTTCATATACATATTATCTTATAACTATCATCTAAAACATGAAATACCAAAAAAAACTGAAAACATTATTGAAGTAGATGGTTTGCAATAATATCTCTATTATATACATATTAACTAAAATGCAAAGCTTTAGCAAATGTAGAAATATGTAGGATAATTTTATTCAATAACGTCAAACACAAAGATTGTACACCTCCTCTTTATACTAATATAGTGAATAATAATATAATAATAATGAATTTTACGGATCATTCAAAAATAACTATCGACCGTAATTAAAGATCAATTACGTACAGCCCCTCGCCAACCTCTACCTGGGTGGGGATAAAAGTAGGTATATATTCAAAGGTCCCAACAGTTTTTGAATCAGTTTTACTGAAACCAGCGAAAGCTTTAGTTTTGTGAAATTTTTTAGTGTTCGAGCGATTCGAGTAAAATATGGATTCACATCTCAAATATTGCAGATTGTGCCAAAGATGCGATGGGAATTTCACCATTTATTTCCATTCACTGAATTTCTTCGAGAAATGATGTCAATCGATGTAAGTAATATTATTCAGGCTGAAAAATGAATAATGTTATTTTTGCACCAATGTTCAAGCTCATTCGATCTTTTGATTTATTTTACCAATTTATTTAGAATATACTTTGAACCTATTTATTTTGTTATTTATTCGCCTGATTGAGTACTGATAATTTATAGGTTTTTCCTTTTGACTTAAATTTTCACTATGATTTCAGATTACTGCAGATGATGGACTATCCCGATTAATGTGTGATAGCTGTAGTCAAGAACTGCGGATTTGGTTCGACTTCCGAGAATCCTCCTTGAGAAATCAGAAAGATGTAGCTTTACTGGGTAAAAACTCAACAGATGGGGTGAGTCAAAAATATGTCTTTTGTTAGTTTATCGAATTATTTTGAGTGAAAATCTTCAGCTATTTATCTGATTGGTATTGTCGTTACCATGGTGAAGGAATTGATAATTCATGAAAAAAAACATATCACGTTCGTATCTGACTGGTTTTTTACATTATTATTATACGGGGGTTTCACGAATGATTGCACAAGCTTTTACGGCAGATGCAGGACATTTTGGGTAGTCTGAATCAGTGTTAGAAAGTGTCCTCACGATATTCGTTCAAAAGATACATTATGCCTATCTACAGAAATTTTCAATGGGCATAACTTTTGAACGCCTGCATGGATTTTCATAAAAATTTCAGGGAATGAGTATGGGCCAGTGGCGAATATTTCTGAATTTTCTTCACAATTGAATAATATTTCGTATACGACGAGTTGATAGTGTTTATTCACTTTTTTATACCTATGCATTTCATACAATATGAAATCGGATCGAAAACGAAATTGTTCTCGAACGCTTGAAAATCTTTATTTCGATCATTTTTGGCTAAACATTGAATCGTCAAAAAAAGATTTTGCAAGAGATTGTTATAGTTTTGAGTTTTTTGAAAATAATGTTCATAAAATACTCTTTTCTGTTAATTATCATTCAAGTGTAAGTTTCAATAATTTGAAGGGTAGGTTTTATCGTTAAAAACTGTGTCTAACCTGACAGGAGACTAATTCCTAATTCAGAGAGAGATGATCCGACAAATGACATTGAACAACCATTTTCGACTATCTTCAAGTCCTAAACTGATGTTTGGTTCACACGAGATATTCAGAATAGATATATTCTTTATAGCCAATAACTCAATAATCTTTCAGTTTGCCCATAAATCTATACTAAATTATAAAGAGGTGAAGTTTGTGTGTTGGTTTTATTTGTAAATGGAAAGGGCTAATCTCGGGATTTACTGAACCGATTTTAAAAATTCTTTCACCAATAGAAAGCCACATTATTCAAGAGTGCCATAGGCTATATAAAACACCAAAAAATAAGAAGGCTTTCACGTGGTAGTCGGTTTTGCAAAGTGAATCGTATGAAAGCTAGCCAAATCAGCGGAAGACTCGCCAGGGCTTCGGTTTAATTCGGTTTGCGATCGTGCTTGCTTCGGGAGAAGAGGGCGTGGCCTTTTACATCTGATCGCGTGATCGCAGCTCAGTCACAGTCGCGTCGCGTCTCCTTAAGCAGGCGCAGCGGACGTCATCGGAATTGAATTCTTCGAAACAGAATAAGCACGCTTTCGATATTCGGCCACATAAGAATGAAACGGACATACTACTGATACGTTCGTAGGATACCAATGAGTTGTCAGTTTTTATTAATGAAATTGTACCGAAATTAGTTAAAGGCCAGAAACAAGCTTTTGATGCACAAAATTCACTGTGTGCTTAAAAACAGACGTTTAACTTCTTTCTTGACGCCTCGGGAGGCACTGGCAAATCGTTTCTTGCAAATTTGGTATTCGCAAAAGTAGGACAATCCGGGGGAAAAATGGACTAGCTGTTGCCTCTTCGGGATTGCCGCTACTCTGTTAAATGATGGGAAAACAGCACACTCACCTTTAAGCTACCTCTGACAGTCTAACTAGAGCAACAGTCAGTTTGTTCCATACGTAAAAATGGCCACTCGGGAAACTATTACGAAAAACATCTTTAATTATATGGGGACAATGTACCTACTATCAAATACCTCAGAAACTCTGATGCTGTAATGGGTGTGTTACTTTTGTTTTTGCGGGCGATTTTCGGCAAACACTGCCTGTAGTAACAAAAGGAACACGCGCCGATATCATCAGAGCATGCTTAAAATCATCTCACTTAGTAGGGAGTTCGGTTGCATATCTCAATTTACGAACAAACATGAGAACCCATTTGAGCGACAACGACGATGACGACTTTCCGCGAACTACTCAATCTTAGCGAAGAAAAAATTGTCTCTTCTAACACCAACAGCAATGACGTAAAAACTTGACGGGACATTAGGATACATATTGCAGAGGTTGGAATATCTTACTGATGCAATATATCCCGGTCTTGAAAATTTATTGGAGATTATCATTTGCTTTGTTCTAGGGCAATATTGTCACCCAGAAACGATACAGTGAATGAAAAAAATAAACTCATTTCAGAGAAAATGCCCGGTCAGGTCAATCACTATAAGTCTATCCCCAAAAATTTTTAAATTCTTTGAACTTACTTCCTCACGAAAGTTGGCATTCCTATCATGCTATTAAGAAACTTGAGCCCCCCCAGCATGTGTAATGAGAAAATGCTGCTTACAAAACAGTTTACGGGGACAGTATAATCGTGGCGATATATCAGGGCCAGCAGTGGGACAACTGGCCTATATTCCGCGGATACCCATGATTCCCACTGATTTACCCATACCGTTCAAAAGGCTACAGTTTCCTCCAGGAAGATTTCTTTTGCCCTCACTAATAACAAGTCCCAAGGTGACAAATTTTCTCTCTGGTGGGCTTGACCAGAGAAAGCCCGTGTTTTTCCCATTGGCGGTTACATGTTGGCTTATCTCGGGTTAGAACTCCTGACAGACAATATATTTGCTACCAAATGAAACATTATATCCAATATTGTTTACAGAGAAGTTTGAACAATTAAAATTACCATTACAAAACTATTATAACTTTCCCGCGACTTGGTCCTCCTGGAATTCGTTTATCGCAATACCTCAAATGTTTTTTAGGACAGAGTTACTTTCCATTTTGTATTAGCATGCAAATATAACAATACCTGGGTATAAACCTCCTCTTGGCAGTTAGAAATCAAAACCATAAACACTCTGTACTGAAAAAGGATTATTAACATTATGCCCAACGGAGTGGGCACGGGTCAGCTAGTAGTAAATAAATCGCAAACTATAAAATTCGGATAATTTTCCATTTTAATCGAAGGAAAGACCCATTGAAGCAAGATTTTATTCGAAAAGAAATTAGTTTACCCATTTTTGAGGATACAAGGTTCTCTCATATCGTTTGGCGTTGTTCTACGAATACATTCACATGGTGAATGTGCCGTTTTCTATGAAGTGGGTATGCAATTCACGAACAGAGACGATTTTGAACATCTTAATTTTAATGGTTCTTTTGAATGCTGTGCGAGCCAATTTGCAATTGGCTCTGAGAAATATCTTTTAATTTGTATATACCGCCCTAATACTCGCCCTCTGAGTGATATTGATGTATTTTTCGAGAAGTTTTCATAAGTGCTTGATAAATGTCATAATGAAAGGATGAAGTTCATTATTGCAGGTGATTTCAATATTGATTTATTGTCTGATTCTGCTGATTTTGCACATTATCAAACCACTGTGTTTCATTATAAATTGTTCATTTATAGCAGGCATTTTTCGGATGGCCTGAAGAAGTCGGTAGTACGGCCTTGTTACAAGAAGGAGACTCTCACAATCTATCCAACTATAGACCAATCAGTATCATCACTTCATTCGTTAAGATCTTCAAAAAACTATTAGTTAATAGACTTATAAACTTTTTTAACAAATTCAATGTTTTATCTGAAAGGCAGCATGGTTTTATTCGGGGCAGGAGTACAGAGTCTGCAATTTTTGAGTTTCTTCAGAAAATAATATATTCCCTCGAAGAAGGTCAGATAGCTGCTGGCCTTTTTATAGACTTATCAAAAGCATTTGATTGCGTTAACCATGATATCTTGCTCTCAAAAAGTGTGGTATCAGGGGAATTCCATATAAACTTTTTGAGAGTAACCTTAAAGACAAAAAACAGGTCGTCATTTTATGTGGCTATAATGAGTGTGACATGTCATCAGAGGGAACCATTGTAATGGGTGTGCCACAGGGTACCATTGTAGGACCAATCTTTTTCCTAGTCTATGTCCACGATTTGCCGGAGGTTTTCGTATTGACAGAAGAATCTGAGCAACAAAAGTTACAGATCATCCAAAGTTTGGAAGAACCAATCGATAATTTGTCGCCAAAACTACATGATAACTTCTCGAAATTTTTCTTATTGAATGATTTTGACTCATCGGAGAACAATCAGTTTCTTGTAGAATGCTTGACTAAGGCAATGCTAGAACTATACCTTTACGCTGATGATACTTATATTATTGTGTCATCCAAAGATATGGAAGGAATTGTTGAAAACCTTACTATGACACTGATCGAGAACTGGTGTACAATAAATGGGCTAGTTCTGAATAATAATAACACTGAGGTACTCATTTTCTCCAATAGTCGATCAAAATTAACACCTCCGCTTGGCATCGCTTTCAGTTCTGGATCGGTTGAGACTAATTCTCAAACTAAACTTCTTGGCGTACCTATATACATATTGACTGCCACTTGAACTGGACAGTACATTGCGATATACTTTTGAACAAATTAAATTCCGCAGTTTATAATAATAATAATAACATTTATTGATCCTTTAAGACAAATACATGTATAGGATAAGTCAAGAGAGAAAGAAATTAACAAAAAAATCAAATTCTACAAAGTAATACATTCATCAAGGTAATCCTTTACTCTATAATAACATTTTTCTAAATGTGAATTCTTAACTGATTTCTTAAATTTAGCATGATCAAGAAATCGAATACTATGTGGCACTGATATAAGGGTGACATTTCGAATTTGGCAGTTTTGTGTTTGGGAATGTATAATGTACCCTCACTTTTGGTGTTATAGCCGTAAAAGCTTGACAGTGTCACAATATTTCTTTCATGCTCTTTCACATACAGGGTTTTCCGTTTAAGTTGGCCTAATAGACGTTTTAGGAGAACTAGTCTATAATTCGTTCTGAAATTTTAGGAGGAGCCTTGAGGGTGAAGGAACTCTTCGCCTAAAATATTTTCAAGTCGACAGTGTTGCCACGTCTATCTCAAACGCATATCTACTTTCTTATTTCAACTGGAACTACCTATATTTACATTTATGTATCGATTCAATACCAAATTCGCAGTATAACCCACTAAAAAAATTTCTCTGCATGCACTGTTGCCAAGTTATTCACAAATTCCTGAAACTTTTGGCATTTGCATTGCCAGTTTGGAAATGCAATATCTCGATTACTTTTTATGCGAACGGAACCAAACTCAAAAGTCTCATAGTAAAGACTCCATGCATTCATGTGGTATATGTATATATATATATACTTCGATACATCGTAAGGTTTTTCGAAGATATTGCTGCAAAATGTGAAACTCGAAATTGAAATATTTCGAAATTTTCAAATGGCAACCCCATATTTATTTTACAGCATTCGCAGTGGCGTAAATAATACCCTCGCAGCCCCGCCGTGCGGGGGGCGCAGCAGTACGGGGGGCGCCGCTTTACGGTTGTCAATCATCGGCCGGCCGGTCAGCTGGCGGGGGGGCGCTCCATGGCTTAGTTACGCCACTGAGCATTCGATTCGAAATAGAAAATGAATGGCAGTCTCCTCTCACACTAACTATTTATTTTGGATAGTTTTCGATTGAGATGGAAAATACTGAAATTTTTCAGTATTTATAGTTCATGATCTATGGTTCTGTTTACGATGAAATGGTTCTATGATTATGGCGTGTAAACAATTTTTTGAGTTTCTTTCCGATCATTCGTGCTAAATGTGAATAACGATTGTTAAAGGTACTTTCAATAATTTTTTGGCACTCCCCGTGAATTGTGAAACAGTGAACTCTAAAATAACTGGAACGGTTTTGCGATACAGCAAAAGTGAGGAAGACTGAAATGGAGAAATGGCGTCAATCCATCTCACTCTGAGCCGTGTCACTGGGTGCACGTTTGACAACTGACAGCATATCGGAGGTATAACAACCCCGCTTTTCCTATGAAGAGAGAGATGGATTGACGCAATTTCTCCATTTCAACGCGACACACTTTCTGTCGAACTTTAGTACCTACGACGCCGTTCAGTTATTCTAGAGTTCACTGTTGTGAAACAACCCGAATCGTGTTTGAATAATATGGGTAAACTTTTTTCTATGACATCTATGATCATCGAATACTTTTTATGATTTCAACCATAGAATCTACTTCAACAATTCTCGCCATAATCATAGAACCATTTCATCGTAAACAGAACCATAGATCATGAACTATAAATACTGAAAATTTCAGTATTTTTCATTCGAAACTATCCAAAATAAATAATTGGTGTGAAAAGGGACTGCCATTCATTTTTCATTTCGAATCGAATGCTGTAAAATAAACATGGGGTTGCCATTTGAAAATCTCGAAATATTTCAATTTTGAGTTTCACATTTTCGCAGCAATATCTTCGAAAAACCTTACGATGCGATGTATCAAAATACTGAATATACCACATGAATGCATGGAGTCTTTACTATGAGACTGCTGAGTTTGGTTCCGTTCGCATAAAAAAATAATCGAGATATTGCATTTCCAAACTGGCAATGGAAATGCCAAAAGTTTCAGGAATTTGTGTATAACTTGGCACAGTGCATAGCAGAGAAATTTTTTTAGTGGGTTATACTGCAAATTTGGTATTGAATCGATACAAAAATGAAAATAAAGGTAGTTCCATTTGAAATAAGAAAGTAGATATGAGTTTGAGATAGACGTGGCAACACTGTCGACTTGAAAATATTTTAGGCGAAGAGTTCCTTCGCCCTCAGGGCTGCACCAAAAATTTCAGAACGAAATATTCACTAATCTCCTAAAACGTCTAATAGGCCAACTTAAAAGGAAAACCCTGTAAGTATATCAGACATTTAAAATGTAAATAGAGGGCAAAGTTAAAATACCACATTTTGTGAATAAAGGTCTGCAGTCTGAGAGCCTTAGTGAATCAAATTGACAGTAAAGACTCTGAGAGTGCCTCAGTAGAACAAATATTTATCACACAAAACTAGACATAAGGACAATGTTGGGGATGAAATTCAAAGAATCGTGTAGAGATGCATTCAGGCGGTACAATGTACTCACTCTGACAGACCTATACATTTATAGAGTTTTATTATTCTTTCATAAAAATCAGCGATATTTTCTTCAATTTAACTATATAGGAATACAACTCGTAGAACGAACGACAGCATAAGATTATTAAATTTTTTACCTAAAATTATGAGGAATATTCAAGAATTTAAAATTTTCAGAAAAACAATATTGTCAAATGAGAACCCTATTCAATGGGTTCTTGAATTCAAGAATTTTTGTTGTCGATTGTAAAATGCATGCTTTCCTCCGGGTGTTATTCATGATTTGTTTATGTTCAAATTTTGACTTGTTTTCCTCTTCTTTGATTTAGATTGTATGTCAATGATTTGAGAAATGAAGATTTTTATTTTTTTCTATTCTATTCACTTCTCGCTGAAGCCACGAAAAAAAAATCACTGGAGGAAAACTTTTGAACCTACTCATACAAGTAGCTTGGTAGAAGTAATTGATTTTTCGAGTACTCGATAAATTAATACTTGACTTGACTTGACATTGAAAAACTACTATACTCCGTTCACGAAAGGTTGAGCCGTCGGTTGGCCATGGAAATTTGGCATATTCCACTGTGTATATTAAAATTTTAGGTTATGTGGTTTATTTTCTTGTCAGATTGATACGCAATGTTGTCAATATTGCACCCGAGTACCTTTAGCAATAAATATCAGCAATATTCTGTTTCTTCCTTCTGTGAACTCCAGGATTCAAATAATTATTTTTTATGCATAATATAGGAAATTGTGGAACTTGGGAACAGCTCTTCAGCCGTGAGAAGGCGTTGTGGGTGGCGTTGGGGCGGCAGGGGCGAATGTATTCCAAAAATATTTTTATCAGGAATCCTGCCACCTTGAAATTTTGAGAATTGGTTACTTATGGGTAGAGAATGAAAATGTAATACTCGGTTTCAAATATCCGACCGTCAGAGAGGCGGCCGGCGGGGGCAAAGGTGTTAAAGCAATATTTTTACCAGGAATCCTGCCACCTTGAAATTTTGGAATTTCGTTACTTATGGGTAGAGAATGATAATGTAATACTCGGTTTCAAATATCCGGCCGTCAGAGGGGCGGTGGAGGCGGGGGTGTTCCAGCAATATTTGTACTAGGAATCCTGCCACCTTGAATTTTGGAATTTCGTTACTTATGGGTAGAGAATGATAATGTAATACTCGATTTCAAATATCCGGCCGTCAGAGAGGCGGTGGAGGCGGGGGTGTTTCAGCAATATTTTTACTAAGATCCTGCCACCTTGAAATTTTGGGAATTGGTTACTTATGGGTAGAGAATGATAATGTAATACTCGGTTTCAATATCCGGCCGTCAGAGAGGCGGTGGAGGCGGGGGCGTCTCAGCAATATTTTTACTAGGAATCCTGCCACCTGGATATTTTGGGAAATGGTTACTTATGGGTAGAGAACGATAATGTATACTCGGTTTCAAATATCCGGCCGTCAGAGAGGCGGTGAGGCGGGGGCGTCTCAGCAATATTTTTACTAGGAATCCTGCCACCTCGAAATTTTGGGAATTGGTACTTATGGGTGGAGAACGATAATGTAATACTCGGTTTCAAATATCCGGCCGTCAGAGAGGCGTTAGAGGCGGGGGTGTTCCAGCAATATTTTTACTAGGAATCCTGCCACCTGAGATTTTGGGAATTGGTCACTTATGGGTAGAGAACGATAATGTTATACTCGGTTTCCAATATCCGGCCGTCAGAGAGGCGGTGGAGGCGGGGGGCGTCCTCAGCAATATTTTTACTAGGAATCCTGCCACCTCGAAATTTTGGGAATTGGTTACTTATGGGTGAAGAACGATAATGTAATACTCGGTTTCAAATATCCGGCCGTCAGAGAGGCGGTGGAGGCGGGGGTGTTCCAGCAATATTTTTACTAGGAATCCTGCCACCTTGAAATTTTGGGAATTGGTCACTTATGGGTAGAGAACGATAATGTAATACTCGGTTCAAATATCCGGCCGTCAGAGAGGCGGTGGAGGCGGGGGCGTCTCAGCAATATTTTTACTAGGAATCCTGCCACCTCACCTCGAAATTTTGGGAATTGGTTACTTATGGGTAGGGAACGATAATGTAATACTCGGTTTCAAATATCCGGCCGTCAGAAAGGCGGTGGAGGCGGGGGTGTTCCAGCAAATTTTTTACTAGGAATCCTGCCACCTTGAAATTTTGGGTATTCGTTATTTATGGGTAGAGAACGATAATGTAATACTCGGTTTCAAATATCCGGCCGTCAGAGAGGCGGTGGAGGCGGGGGCGTCTCAGCAATATTTTTACTAGGAATCCTGCCACCTTGAAATTTTGGGAATTGGTCACTTATGGGTAGAGAACGATAATGTAATACTCGGTTTCAAATATCCGGCCGTCAGAATGGGCAGTGGAGGCGGGGGTGTTCCAGCAATATTTTTACTAGGAATCCTGCCACCTTGAGATTTTGGGAATTGGTCACTTATGGGTAGAGAACGATTATGTAATACTAGGTTTCAAATATCCGGCCGTCAGAGAGGCGGTGGAGGCGGGGGCGTCTCAGCAATATTTTTACTAGGAATCCTGCCACCTCGAAATTTTGGGAATTGGTTACTTATGGGTAGAGAACGATAATGTAATACTCGGTTTCAAATATCCGGCCGTCAGAGAGGCGGTGAAGGCGGGGGTGTTCCAGCAATATTTTTACTAGGAATCCTGCCACCTTGAATTTTGGGAATTGGTCACTTATGGGTAGAGAACGATAATGTAATACTCGTTTCAAATATCCGGCCGTCAGAAAGGCGGTGGAGGCGGGGGCGTCTCAGCAATATTTTAACTAGGAATCCTGCCACCTTGAAATTTTGGGAATTGGTCACTTATGGGTAGAGAACGATAATGTAATACTAGGTTTCAAATATCCGGCCGTCAGAGAGGCGGTGGAGGCGGGGGTGTTCCAGCAATATTTTTACTAGGAATCCTGCCACCTTGAAATTTTGGGAATTGGTCACTTATGGGTAGAGAACGATAATGTAATACTCGGTTTCAAATATCCGGCCGTCAGAGAGGCGGTGGAGGCGGGGGCGTCTCAGCAATATTTTTACTAGGAATCCTGCCACCTTGAAATTTTGGGAATTGGTTACTTATGGGTAGAGAACGATAATGTAATACTCGGTTTCAAATATCCGGCCGTCAGAGAGGCGGTGGAGGCGGGGGTGTTCCAGCAATATTTTTACTAGGAATCCTGCCACCTCTAAATTTGGTAATTCGTTATTTATGGGTAGAGAATGATAATGTAATACTCGGTTCCGAATATCCGGCTGTCAGAGATTATTAAATTATTTTATTATACATATAAGTCGAGATTTCTGAACAATACGAATAATTTTGAACAAGTATCACACACTGTTCGAAACATTGGTAAAGTATTAATTGATTCGAAGTAAAATTCCAAATTCCCTTTAAGAATTACATTAATAAAGTATAATTATATTCGAATGACTTTTGCACATTGAATAGCTTAAACTGAACTTGAAATGGGATATTAATGGTCAATTTCGTACACATTGAACTAACTCTTTATTTTGAGGGAGACGAAAAAACTATCTCCTTGAATAACCAGATATTCAGACACAAACTTACAAATCAGTTTACTTTAAGCTCTTTGGCCAGAAGAACTTCCTAAACACGGCCTACGAAAAAAGGGAAATAAGAACAATTATCCCCCAGGAAAATTACAGCCGTTCTCAGAGAAAAAAACTTCGATATTTTATTTGGTTCATCAGTAAATGATTTTCAACAATTTTTCCATTCAACATTGATAACATCATCATTCCCTACCTATAGGTAACGAATTCTCAAAATTTTAAGGTGGCAGAATCCTTAGTAAAAATATTGCTGAAACGCCCCCGCCTCCACCCCCGCCTCTGACGGCCGGATATTTAAAACCGAGTATTACATTATCGTTCTCTACCTATAAGTAACCATTTCCAAAATCTCAAGGTGGCAGGATTCCTAGTAAAAATATTGCTGAGACGCCCCCACCTCCACCGCCTCTCTGACGGCCGGATATTTGAAACCGAGTATTACATTATCATTCTCTACCCATAAGTAACCAAGTCCCAAAATTTCAAGGTGGCAGGATTCCCAGTAAAAATATTGCTGGAACACCCCCGCCTCCACCGCCCCTGTGACGGCCGGATATTTGAAACCGAGTATTACATTATCGTTCTCTACCTATAAGTAACCATTTCCCAAAATCTCAAGGTGGCAGTTCCTAGTAAAAATATTGCTGAGACGCCCCCGCCTCCACCGCCTCTCTGACGGCCGGATATTTGAAACCGAGTACTACATTATCATTCTCTACCCATAAGTATCCAAGTCCCAAAATTTCAAGGTGGCAGGATTCCTAGTAAAAATATTGCTGAAACACCCCCGCCTCCACCGCCTCTCTGACGGCCGGATATTTCAAACCGAGTATTACATTATCGTTCTCTACCCATAAGTGACCAATTCCCAAAATTTCAAGGTGCAGGATTCCTAGTAAAAATATTGCTGAGACGCCCCCGCCTCCACCGCCTCTCTGACGGCCTGATATTTGAAACCGAGAATTACATTATCGTTCTCTACCCATAAGTGACCAATTCCCAAAATCTCAAGGTGGCAGGATTCCTAGTAAAAATATTGCTGAAACGCCCCCGCCTCCACCGCCTCTCTGACGGCCGGATATTTGAAATCGAGTATTACATTATCGTTCTCTACCCATAAGTGACCAATTCCCA
This sequence comes from Propylea japonica, assembly GCA_013421045.1. Taxonomy (NCBI): domain Eukaryota; kingdom Metazoa; phylum Arthropoda; class Insecta; order Coleoptera; family Coccinellidae; genus Propylea; species Propylea japonica. The sequence continues at coordinate 31,134,039 of CM024245.1, read as the reverse complement.
AGATCTCAAGGTGGCAGGATTCCTAGTAAAAATATTGCTGGGACGCCTCCGCCTCCACCGCCTCTCTGACGGCCGGATATTTCAAACCGAGTATTACATTATCGTTCTCTACCCATAAGTGACCAATTCCCAAAATCTCAAGGTGGCAGGATTCCTAGTAAAATTATTGCTGAAACGCCCCCGCCTCCACCGCCTCTCTGACGGCCGGATATTTGAAAGCGAGTATTACATTATGTTCTCTACTCATTAGTGACCATTCCTAAAATCTCAAGGTGGCAGGATTCCTAGTAAAAATATTGCTGAGACGCCCCCGCCTCCACCGCCTTTCTGACGGCGGGATTTGAAACCGAGTATTACATTATCATTCTCTTCCCATAAGTAACCATTCTCAAAATTTCAAGGTGGCAGGATTCCTAGTAAAAATATTGCTGGAACCACCCCGCCTCCACCGCCTCTCTGACGGCCGGATATTTGAAACCGAGTATTACATTATCATTCTATACCCATAAGTAACGAAATTCCAAAATTTCAAGGTGGCAGGATTCCTAGTAAAAATATTGCTGAGACGCCCCCGCCCCCGCCCTCTCTGACGGCCGGATATTTGAAACCGAGTATTACATTATCGTTCTCTACCCATAAGTGACCAATTCCTAAAATCTCAAGTGGCAGGATTCCTAGTAAAAATATTGCTGAGACGCCCCCGCCTCCACCGCCTCTCTGACGGCCGGATATTTCAAACCGAGTATTACATTATCGTTCTCTACCCATAAGTGACCAATTCCTAAAATCTCAAGGTGGCAGGATTCCTAGTAAAAATATTGCTGAGACGCCCCCGCCTCCACCACCTTTCTGTCGGCCGGATATTTGAAACCGAGTGTTACATTATCATTCTCTACCCATAAGTAACCAATTCTCAAAATTTCAAGGTGGCAGGATTTAGTAAAAAATATTGCTGAGACGCCCCGCCTCCACCGCCCCTCTGACGGCCGGATATTTCAAACGAGTATTACATTATCGTTCTCTACCCATAAGTGACCAATTCCTAAAATCTCAAGGTGGCAGGATTCCTAGTAAAAATATTGCTGAGACGCCCCCGCCTCCACCGCCTTCTGACGGCCGGATATTTGAAACCGAGTGTTACATTATCATTCTCTACCCATAAGTAACCAATTCTCAAAATTTCAAGGTGGCAGGATTCCTAGTAAAAATATTGCTGGAACACCCCCGCTCCACCGCCTCTCTGACGGCCGGATATTTGAAACCGAGTATTACATTATCATTCTATACCATAAGTAACGAAATTCCAAAATTTCAAGGTGGCAGGATTCCTAGTAATAATATTGCTGGAACACCCCCGCCTCCACCGCCCCTCTGACGGCAGGATATTTGAAACCGAGTATTACATTATTCTCTTACCCATAAGTAACGAAATTCCAAAATTTCAAGGTGGCAGGATTCCTAGTAAAAAATATTGCCTGAACACCCCCGCCTCCACCGCCCCTCTGACGGCCGGAAATTTGAAACCGAGTTAAACATTATTATTCTCTTACCCATAAGTAACGAAATTCCAAAATTTCAAGGTGGCAGGATTTCTAGTAAAAATATTGCTGGAACACCCCCGCCTCCACCGCCCCTCTGACGGCCGGATATTTGAAACGAGTATTACATTATCATTCTCTACCCATAAGTAACGAAATTCCAAAATTTCAAGGTGGCAGGATTCCTAGTAAAAATATTGCTGGAACACCCCCGCCTCCACCGCCCCTCTGACGGCCGGATATTTGAAACCGAGTATTACATTATTATTCTCTACCCATAAGTAACGAAATTCCAAAATTTCAAGGTGGCAGGATTCTTAGTAAAAATATTGCTGGAAACACCCCCGCCTTCACCGCCCCTCTGACGGCCGGATATTTTTGAAACTGAGTATTACATTATTATTCTCTACCCATAAGTAACGAAATTCCAAAATTTCAAGGTGGCAGGATTATTAGTAAAAATATTGCTTTAACACCTTTGCCCCCGCCGGCCGCCTCTCTGACGGCGGATATTTGAAACCGAGTATTACATTATCATTCTCTACCCATAAGTAACCAATTCTCAAAATTTCAAGGTGGCAGGATTCCTGATAAAAATATTTTGGAATACATTCGCCCCTGCCGCCCCCAACGCCACCCACAACGCCTTCTCACGGCTGAAGAGCTGTTCCCAAGTTCCACAATTTCCTATATTATGCATAAAAAATAATTATTTGAATCCTGGAGTTCACAGAAGAAGAAGAAGAAACAAATATTGCTGATATTTATTGCTAAAGGTACTCGGGTCAATATTGCATAGAGTTCTCTGATAACTCGCAAGCTTGTCGGACGAGGCAGAGTACATTTGCAACGTTGACTTTATTTTACTTTATGACAGTAAATACTGCCAACTTCAGATAAATAAAGAAACGTCTACTATGCCCTCAACCTTTCGTGAACGGACTATACTTGACTTGAACTTGACTTGATTTCAAGTCAAGCCAAGTCAAGTAGCTTGAATATAAAGTCAAGTCGTGAATCTCTACTCGTGACTCTTACCTCAAGTCAGAACTTCTTCACAGAAGTTTTGTTAGTAATATAACTTTGGTTTCTTACGATGTATCGGCCTTCAACTCCCTATTCTTTATTTATTGGGATGTAATTAGTGATTGTTTTCGATTTCAGCAACTTTGATTTGATCCTGAAGGCTTCAAAACCGCATTGTTTTTTCATTAATGAAACCATACCATAACTCTCACCATCTCAGAATTTCCTGACAAAAATATCCCTTAGATGGTATACTTACCTACATTGCGACAAATATAGCAATACATGTTAGTCAACTTTCAATTACTAAAGGGAGTTAGAGATATTAAATGACAGTAGCGCACATCAAACATTCAACTTTTCTCAGATCGAACAGTTGTGATGTTGTGATTAACTGATTCTAATCGATTCAATGCACTCACTCAACTTATTCATGAAAGGTTGAGCACATAGTGGGCGTTTCTTCATTTATCTGAAGTTGGCAGTATTTACTATCATAAAGTAAAATAAAGTCAACGTTGCCGAATGTACTCTGCCTCGTCCGACAAGCTTGCGAGTTATCAGAAAACTCTATGCAATATTGACAACGTTGTGTATCAATCTGACAAGAAAATAAAGAACACAACCTAAAATTTTAATATACACAGTGGAATATGCCAAATTTCCATGGCCAACCGACGGCTCAACCTTTCGTGAACGGAGTATAGGAATAAATAAAGTAAGCTTTTGTTTTTTCGCATCACCAATTTGAACAGCTTGCTCATAAAAATTCAGAGATTCGTCCTGTGAAAAATGATATTCAATATACAAGAGTATAGTTCATTGGTTCACAAATAACACCAGAGTGCTTATTACGGGTTGAAATGTTTCTTGAACCTTTTCGTGCACTTCCATACAGAAACTTTGCTCATTCACATACCTCGTCAGAACTTGTTTTTAGGATTCTATTGATATTTTGTACATGGTGATTCGTTTATGACATGTAGTTTTCAGTAGCTTCTTTTCTTTAACACTACAATTACAATGTATTATTTGCTTATGTGGTTGTTTATTATTTCCAGATGAATCCAGTGTATAAAGAACCTAGTGATGTTCATGATGTAGCAGTTTCCATTGAAATGGCTTCAAACGAAATGGGGGAGAGTATCCAAGAACTCGAGATTCACAGTGAGTCAATCATTCGAATTTTTCCTTCATAATTTACCTAAAATTCAGTTCAACTTTTTATAAAAAAAACCAATATCTGATTCATCTGGTTGAAGCTAATACATATTTAAAATTTCAGATGAGTACCCACCACGTGCCACTATTGAGAGATCGTCCCAAGATATCAGAAGAAAAATGAACATCTCCTTAACAGTATTGGACAAATGACAATTGGTCCCAACCCAATCGAAATAGAAGAGCTATCTGAAATAGAAATCACCTATCGCCAGAAATGCGAGGCAATGATTCAGATGTATAACTCGCTCAAATGCATCTGTCACTCCACTACTTTTTCGAATCTTAAAGGATTATTTTCTCATCTGAGATCAGCGAAGATATGGTTTTCAGTATTCACATGTTTCACTGTATGATCACTTTTGCTGATAGTTTCTCGAGTAAGAAAACACATAAACAAGTGTTCGAAAGAAAACCTTGATGGTCTGGTTCAACTCTCCAAAATAAAGAAGAGAAGTCATTCAAAGTCTAGACTATATCAAAGTATAGGTGTTCTGAATGCACTTTAATTTTTACCTTTTGGGAAGATTTCTGTGAGCATGTCAGTACACAACACTGCGATGCCACCGTTGTGTACTACTGCGACATCTGCAGATATGATGCACAAATCTGCAAGATTTCATTGAACATGCTCAAAATCAGCATGATGATTCCGAAGAATTAGCTGCATCTCTTATGGAAAAGCTAAGATCACAAACTCCTCTGATCACTGAACCGAAAGCTAAAAAAATTAATCTACTGAGGAGAAAGAGCACAACAAATATTGAATTGAGAAGAAGTAGTCTAAATTATCCGATGGGCAAAAAACAAGAACAAACATTTTTGAGAGGAATCAGAAGGACCAGAAGTAGTTCAAGATTTTGCACAGAACCGAACGGATATCAGACTGACGATGAGACTCAACGTATATATTAAAGATTCGGCAACAAACAAATAATCAAGCTGATGATAACGGACAAATTTCAATGATGTATTCCAATATCAACAAAAAACCTACTGTATCATGTTTGCTGTGCCGCAAAGAATATTCGAGCTATGGAAATATGATGAGACACTTTCGAATCCATCAAGCGGCTGATTCAAAAGGAACAAATACTGCTCAAGAAGAAACGAGCGAAAAATTTATGCATCTTAGAAGTTCAGTACCTTACAAGGCGGTAAATATTAATCCGATCGAAGATGACATTCAAGTCACTTCAAACATCTCGAAAACGCAGAATTCTGTACGATGTCCACAGTGCGATAAAGAATATTCTAATAAGTGGAACATGATGAGACATTTTAAGATTCACAACACCTCTGATTCAACAGAAAAGAATCCCCCTCAGCAAGAAATAAATGAAGAATTAATTCAATCAAAAACTGATGTGAATAAAGAAACCCTAGGTAAGCTGAAAACATATGATGAGGAACACGTTTATTCGAACATCTTAGAAACGAAAAACATTACTCTCTTTGTCCAAAGTGCAGTAAAGAATACTCCAACCGTAGTAATTTGAACAAACATCTCCGAAAACATCATCCTAATAATGAGGAGTTAAATCAACAGGAAAATCATTGTGCCACAATATCTAATGGCGATACATTCCAGGAAAATAAAAGTGTGATGAAGAGGAAAAAGGTGAATGATGAGAGTTCTTGTGAAGATGAACCAAGTCCCAAAAATTCAAAAAAAGTGAAACTAGAATCGACTGCATGTCCACAATGTCACAAGGTCTATTCTAGTCCTTCGAATATGCGTAAACATTCCGAAAGCATAAAACATTACACGAGAAAAAATTTGCAATCCTGCGAACTACTAGATCAACAAAGCAAAATGTCAGATGACTTATCATAATATAACAAATCCTATGTAAATATTTTCATGCGCTGCGATTGAAAAAAACGATATTATGGATATAATGCTTCTCGAATAGATTGTTCAATTGTTAGTGATAATACGGTTACATAATCTAACCCAAAAGTAACCAGAAAGTTCTTTGAATTCTGATAAAATCTTCGTACTTTGAATGCATCCACTTCTCTCGTCGCCATTGGCAAAGAATGTTAAAAAATTTCACTGAATGAATCTGGTTTTGTATAGAAGAATATGAATTATTGAGGGTTGAATTATTTTACGACTTCCAGAGATAATATAATATACTTAATAATAATAATTGCACTCCATCAGTTGATAGATGAATTTAAAATTCTTCCAAATAATCAATATAACGTATTTCAGGAAATGATAATATTTGTCTATGTTTGTTTGATTAAGTTATTGGTGATTATGAAAAAATGTGTTGAATTATAATATATATCGTAATAAACATAACCTTGATTCTGAGCTAAGAACCATATTTCTTGTAATAAATATGTATCTTCCAAGATATTCTTTCATTTTTAACTGAACACCACACCACATGGACTTTTCGAATATCCTATTTAATTAGGTACAGTTTCTGAAATTCCTTTTAAATTATGTCAATTGATTTCATTGTCATTCAAAATGGGAGAAGTGAAAAATATGGTCCAATTGATTCAAAATAGGTAAGTATATGAAATAATATTTTTCATTAGCTGCTCATTGATGAAAAAACCTTTGACACTCTAATCTTGTAGAAATATGCCACCCGGGTGTTAAAAGGCAAAGTTTCAATATTTTGGGAGCAGATCATCTGTACAGAGTGAGTCTTTAACTGTGAAATATATTTCAATCGAATTTTCCGATTCGTCTCATTTGAAAATCGACAAAGAAATTCGATGCTATCGAATGAAATATTTTTCGGGATATAGACTTTCATTGATGGGGTGAGTATTCTTCGTAAACGAAATCTACCCACATCCTCCAGTTTTCTTATAAATGACCATTATGTTCCGTAAAAACTACCAGAAAGTCAAAGAAATCATCTCGTTTAACTTAATTGAATATTATTTCGATTATTTTGAAAAATTCTTTTTTTTTCATTTGATGCACCGTTTTCGAGTTATTTCGAATCTTTAAAAGGAATACTTGAAAATTGAGAATTTTCGCGCGCATGAGCAGATGTCAAAATAAAGGAAACTTTATTTAAGTTGGGCCTCTATTTGATTTTCGATAACTCCCTATTGTCCCGAATGTGCTCAATTAAGTTGATCCAGGGGTGGTGCAGCGCGCGTTCCCTGCGGTAAAAGCCTCAGAAATAAAATGAAAGTCGGGATGTGAAAATTTATTCAAAACCAATAATCAATAGGTATATACAACATGTCATTTACATCGATACACATCAAACTCAAAAAAATATACAGGCCGACACATATATAGATAGGTTAACTAGATCATATAAGATTCTTCGTGATGAGTATCGACTTCAGTCTGTGTTTATAAAAACTCAACAGAAAAAATAACAACCAAGAATAAAAGAATAAATAATATGCTTTAAATGTAAATATTAATGGTGAAGCTTGTGATTTATCAGCACGACTTGGAATGTAGGATAAAAAACACTAAAATAATTTTTTTTTAAAGCAAACATTTAACGTCCTATAAAAATACGTCTACTTTCTCAAAATACTCTCAAATCTTCAATATTATTTTTCAGTCATAAAAAATTGTCCAGTATGATTTTGGAAATGCTAAATTTGCGTTCCTATGCATATTTTGTGTGTATATCGGAAGTGTTGGGTCTGTTATTAAATACCTCATTAATTTTCTGATAACTGAATTAATTATCAATTCAACACACGGCATAACATAGAGAAAGAAAAACAGTACACTCGATTATTTAACATGGAATGTTATTTTTCACAGCATTTCTTCGAACGATTTCACTATGAACACCCTTCTAATTCACACATTTGGTCATTTCACTTCCTTTTTCCATATCAGTATAATATTGTGGATTTTCATTAGATGGCGTCTTCAAAACGCGGGGTATTTTAACAGGAGTCTCGTAGCCCTGCTGAGTATTAGTAGTATTCTGATAACTACTACTTTCATCTTCTGGTGTTTCTCTAAGGCATCGACAACATGGGGTAAGAATTTCGCTGTTTCTCCGCATTTCTCTTCCGAATCGTTATTCTTCAAGTAATTCAGTTTATTTGTTTGTTTATCTGAAAAGGCGAATAATTAGTTGTTTGGATTTATTTAGCTAAAAATTTTTTAATGATACTGCAAAGAGAATTTCGTGTTCCTCCGAAGTACCACCTCGTAGTAGCCAAAATCCAAAAGTTTTCTTAAATGCTTGCACAACGCACAACAACTAAACAAAAACAAATCGAATAAAAAAAATGAGAAAAACCTGAGCAGGAGCGTTTGAGACTCGTTCATTGGTGGAGCAATAAGACCATCACCTCGAAATTTTATATGGGACTTGAGATTGATACCAAATATATAAATGCAGAATTCAGCACAATCGCAATTATTTTCTGGAAATAATTCAGAAATTGAAATATGTAAAGAAATGAATAACTGAAAGAAATTAAAATTCTATGGTTTTGATGATGCGATCCTGTTATGAAAATATAAAGATTCTTTTTTCAATATTCCTATTGAATTTCTATGGTTGTGTTGACACATTGACCACACAATTTTGGATAAAACAATAGGTATATCACTCTTCATGCACAAAAGAAATTTCACTCGAATCGGATATCCTGTATGAAAATATATATTCTTCTTTTCAATATTCCAATTAAATTTTCTATGGTCTGTTGAGACAATGGCCACAAATTTTGCACGAACATTCAGTATACCTTCACACACAGAATAAATTTCACTCGAATCGGATATATGTTTTTTATGAAGTTTCTTATTTTCAATTTTTGAATTGAATTTTCTTTGGTTTTGTATACACTATGGCCACAAAATGAGGCTTATTATGAACATCTTGCATGTGGCTGCACCATTTCATTTCGATTGATTTCGTATCTCTGAGATATTGAGGAACAAAATTTGGAATAACCATATTTTTTCGGAACATCCTGTATGATTTGACTGGTTAATGAACTTAACCGAGCCATTGAAGCCGAAATCATCCTTTAAACTCTCAAGTCTTCTTGGACAATTCCTTCGAAATTAATCGTGCTAACGGACGGACGGTCGGTCCCACGGACAGAATTCAATTTGACCATGAATTCGTCATCAGGGAGTCGAACCTAATTGTTTAAGACCCTTTCGGCTCGACCGAAATTCCCAAAATTACAGACATTTGGGCGAAACGATGTTAGCACTCGTTTAAGTAGAAACGAGCGCTCAAAATTTGAGAAAAGCCCTGAGCAGGAGCTTTTGAGCGCTCGTTCATTGGTGGAGCAATAAGACTATTATCTCGAAATTTTAATCGGACTTGAGATGAAATATGAAGTTTCTCCTTTTCAATATTCCAATTAAATTTTCTATGGTTCTGTTAACAAAATGGCCACAAAATTTGCATAAGGCTCACTATGAGCATCCTGCATGTATGTGGCCACACAATTTCATTTCGATTGGTTCGATTTGTCTGAACTATTGTGGAACAAAAATTTTGAGTAGCTATATTTTATGGAAACGCCCTGTGCGATGTGGCTGGTTTAACGAACTCAACCGTGGCATTTGGAGCCAAAAAGCAACCTGAAAATCTCAAGTCTCTAGAACATTCCTCGAAAGTTATTGTGCTAACGGCCCGAAAGACAGAATTGAATTTGACTTCGAATTTGTAATCAGGGAGTCGAACCCTATCGTTCGAGACCATTTTCGGCTCAAAATTCGAAAATTACAGACATTTGGAAAAAACGTTTAAGTAGAACGAGCGCTCAAAAACACAAATATTACAAATAACACAACACAAATAACTTTTCATATGTATATCACCTTCAAAATCTTCAAACGGAGAGAAGAAGTAACTTTTGTTTTGAATCACATTATCGGACAAATCCATATAGTCCACACCATCACCCAGCATTTTCTCCAATATTGAGGCAATCTCACTAAAGCGGGGACGATTTTCCGGTTGAATTTCCCAGCAGCTCTTCATGATTTGATACCTGCGAAAAAAATAATTGAAAAAATCTGGTTTAGTAAATATGGGCCCTCAAAGTACCAAAAATGTTTCATCTTCACGTCGCCTTTTCACTATGAAACCATGAATTAACTGCTCCAATTTAGTCTATAAATCATCTTGAACATTCAAATAACTGTTTTAATAGTTTCATTCCAGGTTTATTCAATAATTAATGCAGAAACATCGAAATTCTGACGGTATTACATATCCACAAATTCTAAGGAAATCCCGCCTATCCTCATGGAAGGTTTGGCATCACTGCTCCGTCCTTCGGCGAGTGACATATCGAATGATGGCAGGAATTACGGAACGGCATCGTACCATATTCGCTCGAAAGAATCTGCGGCAGTGCCAAATCTATCATTAAAAACAGCGGCCTTTCCTTATGCGGCGTTCCCACAAGGCGTTATTCACGACAGTGAACCACGCTTTCGTGAAATACACTTCTGTGTGAACGCATTCCTCACGAAATCAAGTTTAAAAATTATGCGTTCACACAGAAGTGTATTTCACGAAAGCGTGGTTCACTGTCGTGAATAACGCCTCTTGAGAACGCCGCATTAGAATTTGTGGATATGTGGTGCCTGTAGAATTTCGATGTTTCTGCATTAATTGTTGAATATACCTGGAATGAAACTATTCGAATAGTTAAGAGAATGGTCTAAGGTGATTTATGGACTGAATTGGAGTAGAGAATTTGTGTTTTCATAGTGAAAAAAGTGAAGTGAATATATAGAACATTTTTGGAAATTCGGGGGTCCATATTTACCCCTTGAACGAATTGGAGAACACGAAATTTTCAAATTTGTGTCTTCTGAAACGGCTGAGATAATCCGATGAAACAGACTTCATGAGACACTTGGACACTTGGTAAACAGGATTCGGAAGACGCTTACCGAAGGCTGGTCAACACGTCAATGGGGATTTCTATATCAACAACATAAAAATTGACGAATTTATCGCAACCGGCTTGCAGAACATCAGGCAATACATTATGAAAAGAACATTAATTATAATTCCACCATAGCCTCAAGCGCTAATTCATTTCATTCAGAGTAGGTATAGCCTGTTCACGAAAGGTTGAGCAATTTGGCAACATTGTCAATATTGTATAGAGTTCTCTGATAACTCACAAGCTCGTCGGACGAGGCAACGTTGACTTTATTTTACGTTTTGACAGCAAATCTGTCAACTTCAGATAAATAAACGAACGCCTACTATGCGCTCAAACTTTCGTGAACGGACTACAGGATTGAAGGCCAGTAGCGAAAAAATTTGTATCAACTGAAAACGAAATCAATGAAATCAGTAAAGTGCTGATGCGAAGTCATAAATAGTTTTGCTCTTGTTCATATTGATGCAGGAATAATCGATTCGAATAATCTGAAAACTATCTATCATTTTAAGTAATTCAGTGAAGCCCTGAAATCTTTAGTTAACAGTGTTTTCATATACCGAATTATTCTGTTGAATTTCGATATCTAAATTTATCAAATTTCTAGGAGTGCACTATTTAAAAGCGGTAACACTCGAAAATATACACTCACAATTTAGCAGAACAGTTGTTAGGTCTCTCCATCCTATAACCTTGTCTCAAAAGATGAAATAGGTTTTGGACAGCTATACCTGGATAGGGGGAAGCTCCTAGTGTTACGAGCTCCCAAAGTAATATTCCAAAACTCCACACATCTGATTTCGTTGTATATATATGGTCTTGCAGAGACTCTGGTGCCATCCATTTGACAGGAACTGGAAAAATAAAGGTCTCATTGTTCGTCTGAGATAAGCACTGAAGGTGTCGAACAGATCTTTTATCTAAATGACTCGAAGGAGGCTGTTACCTGTTCGGCTTTCCGGCTATAGTTTTTGATTTCATGAATGAATTATTGACGTTTGTACAGGGTTTTTCACTATAATTTGACTCCCCTTCTAACCTTGTTACTGAAGGAGATACAAAAAAATGTTTCGTACAAAAGATTCACGAAATCAACTGAGGCTTTTTAATATGACTTCACAAACTGAACTATTAACAGGGTGGCCAACATATTGATGGCACCTTCATTTTTTCAAGTGGAACACCCTATATATTTTTGCATATTTGGCTAGCTCTTTTTCCCCCGATTTCGAATATATAATACATGTTGGTCCATATTTCTTATTCTCAGCACCACAGAGTTTAAAATTTCAAGAATCATCTGGCAAGCTCAGCAATCACTTTTCAAGTGGCAGACTGCGATTACTCAAAATGCCCATTTTTGGAGTTATGATAACCTCGTATAATTTTCACATATTTTTTATCCGGTATCATCATTTCAAAATTTTGAAGAGACACACCCACATACGCATATATTTCGAGATCAGGGGGAAATAGCCTATAAAAAGGTGGAAGAATATACAGGACAGGGTGTCCTATTTGAAAAAATGTAGTTGCATTCAATAATATGTTGTTATTCCTGTATATATTCCAATTGACGTTATCATAACTCCAAAAATGGGCATTTTCAGTAAACGCAGTCTGCAACTTGAAAAATCATTTCAGAGCTCGCTAAGTGGATCTCGAAATTTGAAACTCTGTGGTACTCAGAATAAATGAGATAGACCAACATATGTTACATTGTTACATGTTACATTGTTACATGTTACATTGTTACATTTTACATTCGGAATCAGGGGTAAAAGAGCTAGTCAAATATGGAAAAATATACAAGGTGTTCCATTTGAAAAAATAAAGTTGTCATCAATATGGTGGCCACCCTTTATATATTCTGTGAATTCCTATTGTAAAACATCTGTCGATTTCTTGAAATTTTTGTATGACAAATTTTTTTGTATCTCTTTCAGTAATAAAGTTAAAGGGAGGGTCAAATTATAGTGAAAATCCCTGTACGTTTTTCAAAAAATAAATAAGAGAGGGAAGTTATTCCTTACATTTTCACACCAAGTTCATAATACTTTATTCGAGTAATTTTCACTTCATTCATCAAAATTGTTTGAGGTTAACAAGTGTAGCTTTTTATATCTCGGGTTATCCGAATTTTTAGTGAACACTTTTAAGCAAGAGATGAGGTCCATCTGCTTGGCTTTGAAAAAGATATTCATGGAATATTCAGAATATTCCATTTTTTCCACTAAATTGATTATTTTTGATAACAAGGCAGAACATTTCGTAACCGTTCATATTTTCCATGCTTCACTACACGCATTTAACTGCGAATGACGTCTGGTGCCGTATTCTCGAGAAGTGATATTCGAAAACGTATACGAACTTCATTGCGCGGTGTGCATTTTTGCAGGTAAAACAGGGACTCGCGCAATGAAGTTCGTATACGTTTTCGAATATCACTTCTCGAGAATACGGCATCTGGTATATTTCCTTTCGAAGGGTCACATCGAATCAACAAACACCCTGTATAATCAAAACACCAACATAAAAACCGAGGAAACAGATAATTAATGGTTTCTTTTTCTTACCTCGTCCTTTACTACGTTTGAAATACGCATTGTCCTCATAGATATCTCTAGTGAGACCAAAATCTGATATTTTACAAATCTTGTCTGTTGCCAGGAGGACGTTCCTAGCAGCCAAATCCCTGTGCACCAACTGAAAGACAAAATTATCATTATTTAACACTTTTCTTTTATATCAATGGTCACTGTTGGAGGTATTGTTATATTTGCTCATAGTAATATATTGAAAGTAAGAGAAAATGCCCTCCGTTTCCTCCTTCAGAAAAGGATTTACATTGGTGCCGTAAATGAGGACTTAGAAGTTTATTTACCAAATGATGATTTTTTACACCAAGCATAACCTGTAAGTGTTGAATTTTACAGATTCAATGGCATCAGGAAATATTTTTATTTTCGAGGTCAGTTATACTTTCAAATCGGATAAATAGACACGAAATAGCCAAGAATGGCTAGGTGAAATAACTAAAGAGTTTATCATTCCACGAATCTGAACGATCCAATGGATTATTTTTTTGTTGTATCCGAAATAGCTATTCCCATTTCGAGAAAGGCATATATTATGCAGAGAATTAATTCTCACCAGAGAACATCACTTTCAGCATTGCCGTTTTTAGCGACGCGAACTTATTTTCAATTAGTTGCCTAGAAGCAGAGGAAACAAAGTGTCTTCCTCTAAACGATTATCTATGGATTATTCTGTACTACTCGTAGTGGTGAATGTTTTCTTATTCTTCATTATTATTGTCTTTTTTCATAATTCAACCGAAAATATTTACCAAATCTCGAATGAACGAGATACACCAATGTAAGGAGTTTTGTGATATGAAATATTCAGAGATGAAATCAGAAAACTTGTCTCCACTTAACACTCTGTAACGTTATTATTTTGGAATTTATCATAAAATGTAGTTTTGCCATCTTTTTCCAAAAATTATTAGTTAAGTAAACTCATTGGGATGGTCCATTTTCTAAATTTCCTTGTTGTTGTAATTGTTCACTTCGTTTACCTACCTGTTCGAATTGTTTTCCCTCAGAAGACGGTTTGTTTATTATTTGAAAATTGTGAGGTTAATGTTGGTTGTCATTTTTGGTTAGTTGGAATTATTTGGCCTCAGTAAAGTACTTCGGAAAATTGTGGAAGAATTATAGAAATGGATTTATAGAGACCCTCCTCTGGTATAAACTGCGTAAATTATTAGTACCGTAATGATTCCTTTATGTTATTTTGGTTTTGATGTGTTTTTCTTCTTCTTCGCTATGACAACTGATAGGCTCTGTGAATTTTGAGTGACCGGAAATTTCTGTGTGACTGTCAAAGCCGACATTTTGTGAATACGGAAATCTTGTTGGAAGTTTTGTGGACATTTTCGAAGATAAATTTTGAATCTAGATTCATCCTCGTTGTGAGGGATTATAACTTCGAGTGTCATTATTCCCTGAGGAGTATTTTGGAATATTTTGGGAAATACGTTTTATACGTGATCATAAACTTTTCCACAAGGAATTCGTTAGGTATGCATACATTTTCTATCTTGAACCAGTTGTCTTACCATCTTCTTTTAATAGGTTGTTGTGTAGCGAATATTATTGGAATTATTTGGAACAAATTCTCGACTGAATTGGAGGTTGAACCTATCTCCCTCGAACAACAGAGGTAACTAAGATATCCTTTATAGCTTATGAACCGTTTCTTATAGTATTTTGTTAGGATCCACGTGACAGGTGTTGAGTGCAGTTTTCCACGTATTGGGTGTAGGTACCTGAGTTTCCACGTACCTGGGGTTATTGGAGGTAACCTGTCAATTATTTCACGTGCCTGGCATGTATACTTGCCTGAATTATCTGTATATCTATGTACCTGTCAGTTAGAGGTACCCACGATTGGCATCCCCTTGCCTGTTATCTTGGAGGTATCTACGTCCCTGCGGGTATTGGTTGGAGCTATCTACGTTCTGGTGTGGTTTGTGAAGGTAACCAGTGTGTAGCACTGGCTTTAACATTGTAAATTATTGGCTTTCATTTTGATAATTTGTGATATTATTTTGTAAGGTAATTTTATATATAACTGTAAGCAATTATAGTGAGGTGCACTTCATAAGTTGCGTTGGGTACCAATAAAGGTGCTCGTATATCCCTTCAGGACTTTGTTATAGGATAATTGATCGATATTCCCTTCAGGAATCATTGTTTGGTTTGAAGTAGTTTTTGACAATCTGATCCAGAACGTTAAGCTGACTGTAAGCTGATTAAGTGGTTTTAGTTTGTTAGTTTAGATTATTTGTAACTTCTTTAAACCCTTTGGCGTTCACCATATTGATGAGGAGAGGATAAATACTATGCCTTATTTTTGGTGAGAACTTATTTATTTATCAGACTGCAAAAAACACGTCTGCTCGACTAGTTTCGGTGTGTTAACAC
Organism: Propylea japonica; assembly: GCA_013421045.1. Classification (NCBI taxonomy): domain Eukaryota; kingdom Metazoa; phylum Arthropoda; class Insecta; order Coleoptera; family Coccinellidae; genus Propylea; species Propylea japonica. Next base: position 31,118,372 of record CM024245.1, on the reverse strand, counting down.
ATCACCATCTTCAGGAGCCAAGTAACAAGACGACTGCAACGAAGGAATAGAAAAATTAATGGAAAAGAATATTGGAAAAAAAATGAGTTCAACTTACGATGCAGCAGTCCTGTCATAGCTTTTCAACAGGGCAGAAAAATCGATCGTCATACATATTTGTCAACAATTTAAAAATATAAATTAACACGAGAACTAAAATTCAAGTCAAGACATTTAAAAAATTCAAAAGATTTAAAAGTGACATTTATACAAACAAAACAAAACAAAACAACACGCAAAGCTACAGCGCGCAGGTACACCATCGTCAAGACAGCTCTGCTGACGGACTGACAGGATGGCAGAGATTCGACCTTCAGTCAGCACATAGGCGGCGCCGTTGAAAGGTAAAAAAGGAATAAACTCAGTCGCTCGGTGTCACAATTCCATCTACATTTGGCTCGCTCTTAAGTAAATCAAAAAATTTAATTTGGTGTGTTTTGGTAAGTTATCTTACTGACTACCCCTTGGGGGTAATCTTTATTCGTATTGTATCAACCACTGCACATATATTTTTGTTTTGGTAATAAATTATTGTGACTTGAATTTTGAGGGATTTTTGTTAACTGTTACTCTGGTAGAGGAGAAGCAGTTCATTTACCTTGAGTAGGCAGGCATTACTCTACCTGGCGCCCATTACATTCCATCCGATAAAACTCACTCCCGTTCTTCACTGAGTGTGGCCGCGAGCTATTCATTGCATTGAGATCGGCTTTTCCCAAAGTCAACGTTTCAACTCAGCGCACTTCCATGGCAGGGAGCTGGGAATTGAGCAGGGAAGTAGGTAGCGCGAGAATGTAATCACTACAACGCGAGTGGCAGTAGGAAGGGCTTTGTGTAATTGAGGCATAAGATGTTTGAAACCATCTATCAAACATTTCTACAGGTAGAGCATTAACAGATCGGTATGCTCGTTTTTTGTACAGTATCTAATTCAGAGGTGGTGGCTATAAATTCATAACCATCAAATTGCATTATATTTGACGTTATAGCACATCGAATTATGTAACATTAACGTACCTTTACGCTGCTAAGATACGCCATACCGTTGCTGATTTGCCAGGCGAAGGAAAGAAGCTCTTTTGGTGTTATCTGGCTAGTTTTTGGTTCGTCATAGTGGGACGTTTTTTGTTCTTGATCAGGTGTATCAGCTATTTGTGATATTCTGATGTTCCGACTCCTCCTAAGGTAGTTTCTGGAAAAAATTAACATGTAGGCATTAATGGATTGAGGTTCATCAGGTTTAGACTCATATGATTAGTTTTCAATGAAAAAATGTAGCATTATGAATTCAACTATCAATTGCTGGTAACACGATTGCCAAGAAGTCAACTTCGTTTCACGAACATTTATGATCTCCATTGACCCACGAAAGTTGTTCGATAACTCAAAAATTACCAGTTTTCCAATATCTTACTGCACGATTCGCTAAATAATTAATATCCCCATGACCTTCGACAATGTGATGGAACGATGTATATTTTTGATCCTTATTGGAATAAATATGACAAACGATACTGTGAGTTTGGGCTGCTAATTCCGAAATAAATTAATGTAAATAGTGTGACTGGAATTATAAATTTGAGGAGAATTTGTAAGAAAAGATAAGATAAAAAAATTCCAAAACAACCTACGATGTTACAATCATTTATAAAGACCCCGTAGTTTTTATGCGAATGATTGAAATCCCGGTCTGAGTTCATTCTGTGGATTTGATTGTTTGATGTTAGAAATATATTTTATTTTTTCATTTGTGGATTTTTCTCAATTGATTATAATTAGGAACATTCACAACTAAGCTCTGAGTGTTTTTTCCTGACCTATGAACATGTCTAAAATCATCTCACCTTCATAAATTATTGCATTGTATCATGATTATTGCGATTTTTTCAGAGATTCATAAGATAAATATACCCCCATTACTTATTTGCCTCTGATTAGTCTGAAATGAAATTTTTCCTCTACTTAAACAAACTGACTTTCAAATTAGTTACTACTTTCTGCCTTGTGATGTTCCTTTGTTCAAATTTTTACTGTTCTGACTGGAAACAAACCATCATGTTTCTCCAGAATAATTTGTTGCTTAATATCGAAATACACTGCTCAACAATTAACAGGGATCACTTACTTGTTCTAAATTTATTTCTGAAATATTCGCTCCAAGATTATGAATTGAGTCAGATATCAGAGTATTTTCAGTTGATAATATGGTTCACTTGAGAAAAGAATGAAAAAATGGCAAATTGGAGAGAAAAAAAGACTTTATTAGGAACACTCAAAATTCTGTGTTTGAATAACATAAAAATTTTATGATGAAACCACAAGAAGGCTGAAGTTTCGGTTAAGCTAGTACCTAGTTGGTCCCCCACGAGCTCGTCTCAAGCATTCCACCCTACGAGGCATACTTTCGATCAAACGATTTATAAAATTTTGGGGCAAATTCGTCCAAATATCCCGTAAAGCGTTAGAAAGGTTCTCCAGGTTATTGATCGGTTGCTCTAAGGTTGACAATTGTTCGATGCAATTCATGTCTGGAGAGCGAGCTGGCCAGTCCATCCTATCAATAGCATGAGTTTCTAGCGCTTCATTAACCAGACGACTACGGTGTGGACGGGCATTATCGTCAATTAAAATGAAATTCTCGCCCACGGCAGCCGCAAACGGAATAATTATGGGTTCAATAATCATATCGTGATATCTCTGGCTGGTCATGGTGGTGTTCTGCAGAACAACCAACTCTGTGCGTTGGTTCAAACAAATGCCTCCCCATACACATATAGAACCTCCGCCAAAAGCTGTTGTGGGTACCATAAACTGTTCTGCATACCTTCGCCTCTTTCCCGCTAAGCAAGAATACGTCCATCGGAGTTGACCAAACGAAATCTATACTCATCCGTAAATAAACATCGGCTCCAATCTTCAAGTGTCCAACTGCGGTGCTCCTCAGCCCATTGCCGTCGATGAACCCGGTGTTCCCTATTCAAACAGGATGTTGCCCTCCTACGTGCTCTCAAACCACGAACATGTAGTCGTCGTCTTACAGTCTGGTTCGAAATTAGAACTCCTGTTGCAACTCTCAGTGATCTATTGAGCCGCGACGCCGGGTAAGTGGGATTTCTCCTAGCATTGAGGATCAATAAAAGACGATCTTGGGCAGCTGTTGTACTGCGCTGCCGACCTCCCCCATGAACATAAGCTACTGAGTCGTTTTGGATGAACCTATTCCAAGCCCGACCCACGACACTTTACGAAACATTCAACCGCCGGGACACTTCTCGCTGGGACAAACCTTCCTGTATCCACCGTATGATTTGGTACAGTTGCACAGGAGCCAAACGTCTTCTCGGCATGACTGATAACCTGATATTGTTCTCCTTTCTTCAATTATTGTCACCTTATGAGTTTGAACGAGAGAGAAAAAACAGATTTAATAACAAATACCACATTGCTTTTCACTACATCTGTAACAGCCTACAGATAATAATCGATTTTGTGAACAAGAGCCGATGAAGTGAGGAAGACTTTGATATAATCAACTCAAAACATCTTACCTTTTCCTTAGAGAACATATAGTCTAAGAGCTAGCAACGTTTTTGAGAGAGAATTTCAGGTAGCCTAGTTTTCAGATATGCTATCTCTCTCACTCTCCCGGACGTCACACGGGCTATCTGGCTGGCGGAAGTGGTTGCGTTCATTAGTGCGCATCGTACCTGTACAGGTAAAATATCAATATTTCAAATAATTTTAGAGAGTTTTTTTCTTTTTATTATTTTAATTGAAATTTTTGCAACATAAATTTATTATTGCCAGATATTTTTATTGTTGTTTAAACTGTGCCAGACACTAATTTTGAATAAAAAATTCTTTTTTTAAATATTTCAGTATGGCTGAAATTTTAATATGATGTTACTTAAATATCTAAAAACCCAAAACTAATTTGCCAGACAGTAATTCGATTGTTAAACCTTCAGCCAGACCGATCTAAACGTGATAAGGATTGGGCATGTTGGAAGAGTATAGACAATCTCGTGTTAGTTACGCAAGCGAGATAAACGACAGCAGCTGTTTGTATTCAAGATGGCTTAAGTTCAGTCACATAGGTGTATTCGTTGCCGTTGTTTTTAATGTTTTTAACAAAATTGTCGAGTGAAAAATTAAAATGTGTTATTTGTAAAGACAGAAATGGAAAAAACTAATTTGTATAAGATAAATTAAAAAAGTGTAAAAAAGTTTTACAAATAGGTGTAATTTTAAACTTATATATGATAGTATAAAGTTACCAGAGCAAGTTAATGACACCGATGGATATCACAGGCATTGTTACAGCAGTTTTACAGTTCTAATGGCAAAATATCGAAATTTATCTGAAATTAATTTCTCGTCAAACGTAGATCTTCCCAGCACATCTAATTCAACGTCGATATCAAGTTCAACTCCTATATCAATATCTGTAAATTAGAGAAGAGTTAAAATGACTCAAACTCAATTTTTTTTATAAATTTCCATGTCTAGCGGAAGGGTTTTCCACCAACGTACAGCCAGCAGACGATTTTTTTTATTCGAATAATTATACAAACTACCATCTCTGTAAATTTCAGCTGGGTTAAAATGACTGAAACTCAATATTTTTTTACGTGTTTTCGTTGCTCCCGTTGGCAAACCCACCACTGGTGCGCCAGCTGACGGTCACTATGCTATAAGACAAATACTAATTAAGCTATATACAAATTACAGCCAGGGTTAAAATTGGTCACTAAAAACTATCACTGGCTCCCGGGCTAATACTCAAGTAGATGTTGACAAAACCCTGCCCGATAATACGTCTAAAAATTCAGATACAGAAGTAATTATCCAAGAAATTGAGACTTCTAATGCAATTATTGAGCTTGATAGTGTGGTAAAAATAGAAACAAATTTAGATGTCAAACGAGATTGTTTTTTGTGGAAAAGATCGCAAGCAGGCAAAAGGTAAACAACAAACTTTACACTCCTCAAATGACAGCAGTGATGAAGATGATGATTATCAAAATGCCTAAATTTTTTGTGATACAATTATGGATTAAAAAATCTTACTTCAATTTTCATGTAACGATCCAATTTTTGTTTTTTTTTCATACTTAGATTAATCATTATCTTAATTTCATACAACAATAAATTATTATTTTGATACCGTATTAATCCGCATATTATTAATTCAATAGTTTTTAATCCTTTCTCTGTAATTCATTCAACAACTATTCTAGACCAAGCAAAATGATACCACATCACTTATCACTTTTAGATCGGTCTGGCTGAAGGTTTAACAATCGAATTACTGTCTGGCAAATTGGTTTTGGGTTTTTAGATATTTAAGTAACATCATATTAAAATTTCAGCCAAACAGAAATATTTAGAAAAAAAAAATTTTTTTTTCAAAATTAGTGTCCGGCACAGTTTAAACAACAATAAAAATATCTGGCAATAATAAATTTATGTTGCAAAAATTTCAATAAAAATAATAAAGAGAAAAAAAAACTTTCTAAAATTATTTGAAAAATTGATATTTTACCTGTATAGGTACGATGCGCACTAATGAACGCAACCACTACCGCCAGCCAGATAACCCGTATGACGTCCGGGAGAGTGACCTACCTGAAATTTTTGTTTTTTTGACGTCGTGCTAGCTCTCGTACTAATAAATGCATGCACAGATATTCACGAGATAACTTTAAAAAAATACAAATGAAGAGAAGTTCATAAGAGATCCCTAGCAATTGTTGATCAGTGTATTTGCCTCTGATTAGTCTGAAATGTAATTTTTCCTCTACTAAAACAACTTAGTTTCAAATTAGTTACTGCTTTCTGCCTTGTGATGTTCCTTTGCTCAAATGACCCCGCACATTTTGTATGGGAATTGGCTCCCGGTGGATTTAGCTGAAAATTTGATATGATGCTCTACTAATCCTTCTGATCAAATGTTAAACAGTCACGAAGCTGAAAAATGCATACTTCTAGGAGTTTTTAGTGATTTTTTGTATCCATTATGGCTTACGTATTATGGGAATTGGCTCCCGGTGGATTTGGCTGAAAATTTTATATGATGTTCTACTAATCCTTCTGATCAAATGTCTCCACAGTCACGAAGCTGAAAAATGCATACTTCTAGGAGTTTTTAGCGATTTTTGTATCCATTATGGCCTACGTATTATCGTTCACACAGAAATGTTTGAAAATATTTCGAATTGACAGAATCTGCTTTCAATAATCACGAAATATTCTCAAACATTTCTGTTGTGAACGGTAATACGTAAGCCATAATGGATACAAAAAATCGCTAAAAACTCCTAGAAGTATGCATTTTTCAGCTTCGTGACTGTAAAGACATTTGATCAGAAGGATTAGTAGAACATCATATCAAATTTTCATCCAAATCCACCGGGAGCCAATTCTCATACAAAATGTGCGGGGTCCTTTTTACTGTTCTGACTGGAAACACACCATGATGTTTCTCCAGAATAATTTGTTGCTTAATATCGAAATACATCCCGAAAGTTCTTCCTCTATCCCAACTATAACTGAATAAGAAGACTCACCGAAGTGCCCCGTGTTCCGCATACTCGATAATCAGATATATTGGTCCTCCAGGCATGGTGCAGACGCTCAGTAACTTGATTACGTTGGGATGGGAGACCTCCTTCAGCAGCTGATATTCGGACAGCAGGTCGTTCAGCTCGGTCTCACGTGCGTCATCTTTTAGGGTCTTCACTGCCACAGTTGTGATTCCTGAAAGACGAAGGGTTAAGCGGAAATATAAGGAGTATCCGAACATCGTTTGCGCGATCGATTTGAGGGCCTATCCATGCGGAGAAAATTCATGCGTTTGCATTGAAATATTGAAACAACGAAACGCCATTTCCTACAAATAACTTTCACCCACTGCATTTACCTTGAACGACGTAACGAAAAGTTGTCCCGTGATCATTCAAGCTAATATATACTGATGGACAAAATTAGCGCACCACCTAAAATTTCGTTAAATTTTAACAATCCGAAAATCCGAAAATTCAAACGCCCTGTACAGCATGATGCATTTCTTTTTTGAACATCTCATTGTAGTATGATATTCGCCAATAAAAGAAATAAAACTAAAAAAAAACATTCAAATCGGACAAATGATTGCGAAGATATTCAAGGCTAATGCATTAAATACAAGAGGTGATAAAATGTTGAATATCTCTGGACTTTTCCAAGATAAATTGTTTTTAAAAAAACAAAATACTCAAGAGATACTAGGGTACAACGCTTTATTGTTTTCATATACCTCAGCAACCTGGCATTGCCCACAGAAGACGTTAAAATTTGACTATAAAACATGACATTATTTAAACGCCCTGTATAACATGAAGATTTTATTTTTGGACTTCTGTTTAATGGAGGAAATTCGGCAATAACAGAGCTAAAATCTTAAAGAAAAAACATTGAAATCCGACTAAAGGTTGGGAAGATATCAATTATTAAAATTCAACGAAATTTTAAGTGGTGCGCTAATTTTGTCCATCAGTATATATTTTAAAATTTTTGAATACACGGGAGTTGAATGTCCAACAGATGATTTTTATCGGAAAAGAATTTCTCACGATTTTTTATCTCTCGCAATGTAATGTAAGGTGAGCGCTACCGTGAGATTAAATCCATTCTTTTTTTGCCCAAAATAAAAGAGCTTGACTTCCATGAACCACAAAGAACGCAAACAATGAACGAGTTGAGAGGCAAGTTGAGTGAACAGCTCATGTTAGGTTTGACAAGGTCATTGATGGCCTTAATCGTATGATTCAACTCCTTTAGAATATATTCTTCGTGGAGATATGTTGAGGCTTATGTCTATACTTGAGAGAACGCTGCGAATGACGCATTGGAAGACAATATTATTCATGCAATGAAACACATTTTACTCGAAAGCTTTGATCTAAATATAATATACTAAGAATACCTTATACATATACTCAGTAGAATGCCCATGGAGATTTCAATCATTTTCTAACTCTTATGTCTTCACCAAAAGCATTCCTACTGTTCGAAAGGTCATTTTTAGGATATTAGTTATCAATTTTTTTTTTAATATTATGTTTTTACCAATGTTTTCGAAAAGAGTAGTTAAGGTTCTCGTGACATACAATATTTCAGGATATGCTGATCCAGTTTTGAGCTTACGAATATAAGTTTATTTATAATTGCAAAAAATGAGTGATTTTCGGTGTATTTCAAGAACTTGGCTACTCCCACGATACTTCTTTATTAGATCGACGGCAGCGAGAAAACATATTGTCTAATCAGCCCATTTTTATGGCTTTTAAATGTACCCTTTTCAGACAATGACCTTTTCACACCCAAAACTCAAAGGGCTTGAATGTGGAAGTTACTTAAAAAGTAAGTAATGAAGCTTGCGAATGTTGCCAATTAAATTTCCCATATTTTTAAGACAGATATTAACATTTAATTCAATATTATGTATGACTTTCAACACCTGAAAGATATTTAAAAAGATTTTCAAATTAGACCAAAATTGTTTTGTTTGTCGAAAATGTACAAAATTATTTTGAAATTTCAGTTCCTCGTTCACTGCAAAATTACGTTAAGTGTATTCTGTTTCTATCAGCCATTAATCAATCGGGAGAAAGTATTAACATCCTCCTAGCCACAGCTTGTTTACTCCTTAGCAATTTCGTCGATCATCATTGCGTCTCACCCAAGCACATCCCTCTTAATCTCTATTGAAAACCTTAACAAACCACCCTAGAAAGGACAAGATGAATTGTTTCTTACCACTGTGTCCATTAATATCCGTGGCTTTAGCCCTAAGCACGCGTCCGAACTCTCCCTCACCCAGTGTCTGTTCTATCTGCAGCTGTGTTCTTGGAAACTCCCATTTCGGATCGGGCTGGAAAGAAGGATTTTTCATCGAATGTTGTGTTCAAGTTTTTTATATGAACCAAATTCTGCGAGAATGAGGCGTTATTTGAAGATAAGTTATCGAAAACTTGGATTCCTAATGGTTAACCCACGATGCATTCAAATAGCCAAAGGTTTAGAGGAATGAGTTTTAAAATCATGCCTGTATGCATGACAAATAAAAGTTAGTTTTTCAACCAACTAGTTTATTAATGACAGCGATTAAAAAGTTCGATACCATCAATCGGTAAATTAATAACAAGTTGATTTGAAGATTTTTTTCGTCCATCGTTCTATGAATTCAGTATCAATTCTTAACTGCAATACTTTCTTATTATGCGCAAGACATATACAGATGTGGAAGAAACGGATGGAAAACGGAGTCCAGTAGAACGGTGGAAGAATCGAAACCTCAGAGCGACGCAATATTGAATAAGCGGCTGGTCTGTTGGAATGGCATTCTGAAAACTCTGATAAGGGTAAGATCGGAGCATTAGTTACAGCAAACGCTACGGTCGGCAACGACACAGGCAACGTCGCGTCTTGCGACTACCACCGAAATACCAGCGTTTGCTGTAAACCAATGCTCCGATCTTACCCTTATCAGAGCTTTCAGAATGCCATTCCAACAGACCAGCCGCTTATTCAATATCGCATCGCTCTGAGGTTTCGATTCTTCCACTGTTCCACTGGACTCCGAGCCTGCTTGAATTTAACACAGGAGTTTCAGTGTTTCCATCCGGTTCTTCCACATCCGTATACATTTGAAATAAAATGAATTTTTATGTTTCTAAAATTGTTACATTACTCGTTTTGCTTCTGAATAGTTTATGTTCGGTTGCCTATGAAAATTGCACATTGAAATAGTAAAAATTGAGCAATGGGTCATTTGGGTCATTTTCGTACACATTAAAACCCCTTTATTTTTGAGGTGGACGGAAAAGTTTTTAAGTCATTCTTCTGGGATCTGCTATGGGATTGGCTTTTTAAAGCAGCACATTGAACTTCATAATCATCTCTCTAAAACGTGTCCTACCATTATTTAATCCTAGATTTATCACATCAAGTAAAACACTTTTTACGTTTTACGCTTTTTGGCTCTTTTAAGAGCTCATTGCTAAAGGAACAGTATGCCACAGATGTGCCCGAACATTTGTATAAATATTTCGAATTTTCAGTCTTACGTGGTTTTGAGCAACTCGGTGCGACTCATTGGTATATGATTCCAAGTCAAAAAATTCTGAGGGTAGGTCAGGCTCGACAGAGCTCGATCATTTCGCGAATAGTGCCAAATCAGTTAATTATTATTCAAGGTACGAATACAATTTTGTTCGAATATTTTCAAAACTTGAAATATTATCGCGTTCAAGTAGTATATTCAGGTGATTAATGATGATATCAAGACAATGTAGAATATTGCATGGATCTCGTATAGAGACAATCTGACAATTTCAACTTTGTCCCAGAAATAAAAAATGGAGACTTGAAATTTTCAGTGTACAGCGCCGGCAACAGAACAGTGAACCATTGTAGGTACAGAGGAAGAAGTAAAGTTTACTTCTTCCTCTGAGGTACCTACCAAGAATATTTTAACTCACGAAATTAGGCTTCAATAGGGAATAGCTCGATTTTGTGGATTTGGATTGCTAGTTCTTGGATATGACGAACCCAAAAGTCCCAATACTCCGCCAAGTTTTCTTTTTTTACATATTCACCCTGAGCAAACGAAACGATATAATAAGTATGAATTTTAACTTACAGAAACTCACCTCATACTTTTAATCAGATTGATTATATTCTTGTCAATTAGAGATGTTGTCATATCAAACTGAATAGGCAGGTTCAAATCATTTCCGTCAGTCCTCGTGTATTCAGACAATGTTGCCATCATTTCCTGGTCTTCGAATTTTTTATGAACGTCTTTCTTAACACTGTGCAATCTCCAGCATAGAACTATGAACGCCACAACGGAGCCAACAACGAAAACTCCGGCTACCAAACCAATAACGCAGAAAGTTCCACATTTGGAAACATGACCTATTTGTAAAGAAAAATTATAATACATCTACAATATGAACAAATCCAATATTAGCCGCTTCCGATCCTGGAAATACAAATGCTACATTTGCTCGCATAATGCGTAAGTATTTTTCTATGGGCTCTAAATCATATTCATTATAGTTCAGATCGAAAGGCTAAGAATGATCAATTTTAATAGTTATCTAATCAAGTAGTTCATTAATGACAGCGACCAATGGTTCAGATATTAAACGCGTGAGTGGAGCGAACGCGTTACCTGATAGTTCGAGACCATTAGTCTCTAGATTAATAAATGAATTGCTTCTTCTTCTTCTTCTCTGTGCGGTGCCTTACCGGCCGAACTGAGGCCTAGTGGCCCATTGTTCACCCGCATCATTCTACAGAGACTCAGCTCCTCAGACACGAAGACAGAAATGTCGCGAGCCTGCCAGGAGTGGTCCCTCTCACCATAGGAATAGAAGGTGTTGGATTTCCTAGGTGTGTTGACCTTAACTCAGTAAGGTTTTCACAGTTGAACAAAAATGCTCAACCGTTTCATCAGTACTCCTGCACCACCGGCATAGGGAGCAGCTCGTCAATCCCATTCTCTTCAAATGTTTGTTAAACAGGTGACCAGTCAATGCACCAGTCACCAGACTGAGTTGTTTCCTCTCCAGCAGCAGAAGCCTATTGACCTCAGATCGCGAGGACGGTCTCTCAATGAGAATCCTCGACCACCTCAGGCCCACCCCTGCGCTCCATTCCGAGGAAAATTCCCTGTTCAGCCAGTTCCTGAAAAAACTTCTGACAGATGTGCGACAGATTGGCAGCGCAGGCTCCGGACCAACAAATGCTAATCCGGCTCCCCGCCTAGCCAGTTCATCTGCCTTGACGTTACCAGGTATATCCGCATGAGCCGGACACCAGATCACTTTCAAAAAGTTATCAGAGCCCAGCCCACGCAGAGCTTTCCTGCATTCTTCTACCAGAAGAGAGTCAACTCTAACATCAGATAGAGATTTCAGAGTTCCCTGGCTGTCGCAACATATATAAATGTGCTGGCCAGAGTATCCCCTGCGAATGTTTTCCAGTGCGCATGCAAGAACCGCAAATAGCTCAGCCTGCACAATGGAACAGTCCTTCCCCAGAGGGATAGCCTGATTAAGTGAGGACCCACGATTCCGGCCCCAGACCCTGTTGCTGTGACAGAGCCATCAGTGAACCAGGTGGGACCTTCTGGACTAAGAAGCCTGTTTGATGAAGACCATAGGTCTCTGTCGGGAACAATTACCCTGTAGGGTTCGTCGAAGCAGAACCTAGTGCCCGCGCGGTCACCTCTCTGGAGAAGGGCGTGAGCATCCTTGACCATTTTGAGGGCCCTCGCGTGCCCAGTGAAGAGTCCTCCATCGCGCCATTGTCCCCGTTCCCAGATTCCTAGAGCTGTCTTCATAGCCACCTCCTTCACAACTAAGTGCAAAGGAGGGAGACCCAGCAGACATTCCATCGCTGCTGTAGGGGTAGACCTCAGAGCGCCTGTAATACTTAACAAGCTTTCCTCTGGCATTTAGTCATAATGTTCTGGTTGACGGCTTACAAGATTTGTCTGTTAGTCGCATTATGAATTGAGAACAAATCTTTGATTGAAATACATTCTTATTTCGTAAAAGACATAGACTCAACGTAATAAAATTTCTATGTTGCAGTAGAGTTTTGAAATGACTCGTCTGCTTCTGAATGCATTTTGTCCGGCGGCCCATTACAATTGCACATTGAAATAGCATAAATTGAACATAAGAATGGTCTTTAATATTCAATTTCGTACACATTCAAATCACCTTTTATATTGAGATCGAAGGAAAATAGTTACTTAATCAACTATGTTTTTAAAGATTGCGACTGATATTTTAACGCGTGAGCGGAGGGTTCTAGACCAATAGTCGCTCGATTAATAACCGAGTTGATTATTAGATTTTTCCGACGATCTCAATGTGCATTTTGTATGAATTCTTGATTGAAATACATTACCATTTTGCACAAGACTTACATTTGACATAATAAAATTTTATGTATCTATGTTCCAGTACAGTTTTGACATTTCTCGTAGTGCTTCTGAATACTTTGTGAACGGTTGTCATGAGGATTGGACATTAAAATAGCATAAATTTAGCATTAAAATGGGTCATTAATGATAAATTTCGTACACTTTAAAATCACTTTTTATTCTGAGATCGACGCCAAAAAATATTAATACCCAATTTCATTAAACTTCCATTTATCTTAAGGATACAAATCAATTAATTCATACTCTCTGTGACGATTTTCCAAAATTCTTCCACTCACGTCCTAATCAATATTATCAAAAAGAAAATTTAGGAAAAGTCCTGAGCAGGACCTTTCAAAGGCTCGTTCTTCGGTGGAGCAATAAGACTATGACCTCAAAATTCTTGATGGGATTTTGAGATTGATACCAAATCTCAATATGCAGAATCTCAGCACAATCGGCATAATATTCTGGAAATAATTCGAAAAATGAAATATGTAAACCAAAATAATTACAAAAATTGAATTCTGTGCTTCTGATGACATTCAGTACTTATATCGGTTTTGATCCACAAAATAGCTTTCACTTGAATCGGTTATCCTGTTATGGAAATAAAGAGAATTTTTTTTCAATATTCCAATTGAATTTTCAATGGTTCTATTCACGCTATGGTCACAAAATTTTGCATGAAAATTCAATATAACAGTCTCAGTGTCAGCTGCAGAAACGTCCATTAAAATTAAAAGGTCCATTAAACTTTTAATCCTCCATTATTACAAGGAACTAATGGAGGATTAAGGGTTTAATGAACTTTTAAATTTTAATGGACGTTCCTGCAACTGAGCATCAATCTCAAAACAAATTTCACCTGAATCATATAGATATCCTGTTATGGATTTATAATGATTCGTTTTTTCAATTGAATTTTCAACGGTTTTGTTGATACTATGGCCAAAAAATTCTGCATGAACATTTAAGCCGGGTTTCACAAAAACCCCGATCACGTTGATTGATGGTGTCGTTATTTCTGTGCAAATTTCAGTTCATTTTTGAAGTAAACCATCGAACATTTCTCGAAATCAACGATTTGATTTGTATAATATATTTATATATTTAATTTGATTTGTATAAATCTTTACTTATAAAATAAATTTCAATTTAATCGGATATTTTTTATGGTAATATGAAGTTTCTTCTTCTTTTCAATATTCCAATTGAATATTATATGGTCATGTTTACACTATGGCCACAAAATTTTGCATGAAGCTAATTATGTGCATCTTGCATTTGGCAATAACTTTTCATTTCGATGAGTTTCGTTTTGTCTGAGATATTGAGGAGCAAAAATTTTTAATGGCCATATTTTATGGAACACCATCTACGGTTTGGCTGGTTAACGAACGTAACCGAGACATTTGGGAACCGAACTCAACTTGAAAATTTCGAGTCTCTTGGACAATCCCTTCGAAAGTTATTGTGCTGACGGCCGGACGGCCCCACGGGCAGAATTGAATGATAACGAATTCGTCCTCAAATAGTTGAACCTTTTCCTTTGAAACCTCTTGCTAAAATAACAGACATTTGGGCAAAACGATAAAGCACTAATTTAAGGAGAACGAGCGCTCAATTAGGCTCTGGCGGGAATTCATAAGTTTGCGCGTAGGGATACCAATTTTTTTCATCAATTGTAGAAACATGAATACTATAGTTATTAAGACATCTTATTGATAATGCCTGTTCTGTTACACGCTCCAACTTTCGAGTACATCACTGATACTATACTATCGAATACTTCGTTATTTCACACTTATTCCACGACTCTCAGCGTTGGACGACCAGTTATTATTCGATTTGACTGTACAAAAAGCTGAATGAAACCCTAAGGGATCCTTCTCGGTCGCCGTATACCTAGCAATTAGATTTTACTTAAAATTTTACTGAATCTCTTCCGTTTTCGAATGATAACAGGTTTTTTATGTTGGCAGTTTTAAATGGAATAATAAATCAGTTCCATCTAGTGACAGAAGAAGATATTATTAATTGATCACTTTTCTGACTTTTCACTGAAATATTTGTCGTCTTAGATGGAGAAATACGAATAGTTGAAAAATCCAGCAGGGTGGTAAGGTTACAAAGCTAAGTCCATGTAATTTATCAAATATAATGGTAGTGAATTTCATTGGCCATCCAGATTCTACAAAAAACAAACAAATTTCATATTTCATCTTTCGAATAATTTCCAGAATGTAATTCCGATCGTGCTGAGATTTTGCATTCATATACTTAGCATGAATATCAAGACCTATACAAAATTTCGAGATAATAGCATTATTGCTCCACCAATGAATGAGCGGTCAAAATGCACCTGCTCAGCGCTTTTCTTAATTATTATCATATTATTATAATACTTACTGAAAAATTCTTCCGTAGCATTCGAGCTGGTATTCAGTGTTGGTAATAGAGTTGTTGAAGACTTTGGCAGTATGGTGGAAGTTTTCGGTTTAGGCTTCCTCACTTTATTTCCGCAATGACAGTGATTTAACTCATTACAGATACATATACCGGATGCTATGTCTATACCCCTCATTGTTTGTGGATTTTTCCTT
Source organism: Propylea japonica (assembly GCA_013421045.1). Taxonomy (NCBI): domain Eukaryota; kingdom Metazoa; phylum Arthropoda; class Insecta; order Coleoptera; family Coccinellidae; genus Propylea; species Propylea japonica. Next base: position 31,102,742 of record CM024245.1, on the reverse strand, counting down.
GTCGGAAAATCCACATTCTCTAAAAACAAATGTATCTCAAAATGATTCGTGTTGTTTGTCATATCACTCTCAATTAAAAAGAGTTTCTTATTTTAACTATAATTTAGTGTAACTGCAACTTTCTGATTTACAATTATTATTATTTCAGAAAGATTGTTGCGTTTAATGTTGGTATGATTGCAGTAAGCAAAGCTGAAATGGGTATGCCTTCTTTATGTCACTTCTGTTCCGAATTTTTATTTTGAAGTCTTAAAGTGAAATAACAGGTATATGTGGAGTCATACACGGAATATTCGACGTGCCTTTGCATATCTTCTATTCAATTGAACACTGAATAAAAATTACAATTTCGAAATTTAAATTCATGTTCATTTCAAACTTATAAGGCTGTTGTCTTTTTTCTCAAATTGGCAGCAGTAAAATTCACATTTGCTATAAAAACCAATATGTAGTTTTCTAATGTGACATTGATAACCGAAGACGTTAAATTTTGTGATCAGAGTCGTTAAATTTTTTGCGTCAGCGTGATCGTCTCTTATGAAACTTTCTTTATGAAACTCCCAATTGTATCCTTTTTTGCTACTTCTTTGTGCTGTGCATAGTGGAAATATAACTCTGAAAATCCGTCTCTTATTGAAACATCTTTAACATTTTGTCTCCAGCGGAGGATCAACTCAAAAATTCAGATTAATCTCAATTATCAAATCAAAGTTGAAATCGGGAATATATTGAAATATATCGAACGCGAGTAAATTCACAAGAGAGATTGTAAACGAAACTTGCACTTTGAATAGGGATTTGAAATCAAATCAAAGTAATTTATTATTTATGATATTTATATCGTAACCATTCAAAATCATAACTGAACTGAATCTAAAGAACTACTGGTGGATGAATAGATGTTACCGACGCATCTAAAGGTCGAAGAGTACTTGTTCGACACGTATGAAAAAAATAAGTAGAACGAAATAAAGCAGAAAGGCTGGCTTATGAATAGTTCGAATATCATTATAACAATAGAGTTATAAGATGAAGCAGGAAAAATATTTTCATTCAAAACGCCAAAAAAAATGGGAAACCTATAAATACAATATAATGAAATGGTATTATAGGTGAATATACATGGTGTTTCATTGGTAATAAGCAAAAACTAACCTGACCTAGAACCACCCTAGGCAAGCCAAAAAACCCATATATGATAAGTCTAATCGATTTCATAAACGAAATAGAATGTGGTTCATGTATTCACCAACAATTTCAAATGCCCTCACTTTTAAACCACCATGTACACTGCGCAAAAAAATTAAAGCACATTCTGAAAATCTCAATTTTAATGAAAGTTAACTCTACATTGACTTTATAACTTATTTTTCGTACTTCCGGGCCTAAAGTGACAACTTCACTCCCTTGTGACAGGTACTAAAGTGTCACATTTAATCCCTCCGGGATTAAATATGACGAAACTCCCGGAACGATTAAATCACAAGCAAACCAATTTAAGGGATATTTTATTGAAAAATATAATTAATTAGAATGGTAATTAACGTTAATATTCAAATTAATATTGTGACAGTTCGTCATATTGACCAGTCTTTCCTACGTTAATGCAGCAGGTAACTGACGAGTAACAGATAGGTCCTTTTCATATTGAACTGGTGTTTGTTTCGAAGATCCTGCGGATACAGGAAGCGAGAGTGAGGACTGTGGCATAACTTTAGTGGACGAATCGGCGACTTGACCAAATATTTTATCTGAAATTTTTTGTTTATTTTTAATATACGATTCAATATATCCCTCGGCCACGTTGGAGGATTTCCATCCTCCATTTTCTAATTTCAAGAAAGCTGCTATTTGCCGTGGAAATGTACCAAACATGTTTTTTCCTACTACTACTCGCGTAGTACATTCTTGTTGATGTATTGAAAAAAAAATTTTGAATGAGGTGTCCCTGTCCTTCGCAATGTCACATATTTCCGAAATATCGCCACAAAACTGATGGCACTGTTTTCTGAATTTTTGATCACAAAATTTCGGTCAATTTTTTTTTGGTGTTTCTAATCGCAATTAGGAAGGAATCGCCCAAATCTCTCACATCGTCGATTTCTAAATCAACCAACTCTTTTCCACGACAAGCTCCCGCAACGCCCAAAATAAGTGCAACCTACAAAAAAATTTATTTCTTAAAAATTTCTGAATATAAACAAATTTCCAAATTTATCTTAAGCATTAAATATTCATCATCTGGAGCCTCCCGTAAGAACTGATCTACCTGCTCAGACGTGAGAATTCTTGACTTCTTTGGCTTAAATCCTCATTTCTTCTCTTCAAAAAAACTAATAATTTTGGAAATTTACTTACATCAATATCTTCTCTAATGTTAATCACTGATTTCAGCATTGAGTAATGTGCCCAGAGAGTTGAGGCACAAACCGCTTTTGATTTATCATTGAAGTAGACTAACAGCGCATTTTCAGTAGGTTGTCTCACATTTTTTAAGCGGCACCACTTTTTAAAAGCATCGTACTGCTGCTCGTATAGTTTTCTAGATTTCGGTGGTAACAATTCTTCACCTACTTCGGCTGCTCTTTTATCAATATCAGATACACCTTCTTCACTCATGATACCAATAATTATCAATAACAATGTTTCTTTACAATGACACTAGTAATGACAATGTTTCTAAATTATAATTGTCACAACGCAATGTTACTATGGTAACTTATTTTAAAGACAGTTTATTAAATGAGTTGAAGAGAGAAAAAACTGATTGAAATTATTGAAATAATTAATAAAATCATACCGGAAGTACGAAAAGTATCGTATATACCTTGCGACCAAGGGCGTAGCCAGGAATTAATTTCGGGGGGGGTTTTGACATTTTGGCAATTGACTTTGTAGGTGCCGGGAATTGTGAGGGTCGCTTTCTGTAGTAAGTATTAAATAAAAAAATAACTCCGAAACATTTCGGGGGGGGTTTGAACCCCAAAAACCCCCCCCTGCTTGCGACTGAAGTACATTTAATCCTTCAGGTAAATTATGGCCCTCCCTGCGGTCGGGCCATGAACTTTACCTTCAGGATTAAATGTACTACTTCAGTCCCGCGGTATATAATGTACTATTTTATGTTCTCTCGGGAAGGTTTCAAACGAAACAAAGCACATTAAATGGAAGAAATTCAGGATTTCACCGAATCTTATGTGAATGAAGAGAAATGAATAATTTTCAAAAAACTGGAATGCTGATAAGTGATTTAATACTTAGTATTTCCACCCCTTGCGTTAATTACAGCTCGGCACCGACGGTTGATAGTCAAAATGAGTGATCTTGAAATGTTCTGATCTAATCCTTCCTAGATTTTTCTGAGTTCGATTCCTAAGTCATTAAGAGTAGCTGGATGAATTTCTTAACTTCTCAGCCTTCTATTGAGATTGTTCCAAACCTGCTCAATCGGATTGGGATCTGGACATCTTGCTGGGCAAGAGACTTCAACCTCTTCAAGGTACTCCTGAACGATGCGCGCACGATGCGGACTGGCATTATCGTCCATAAAAATGAAATTTTCACCAATGTATGGGGCAAATGGCACTACATGCTCTTCAAGAATGTTCCTTATATACCTATCAGCATTCATAGCTCCATTATCAACGACCACTAGTCTGTGCGAGCAGTCAAAGATATTCCACCCCATACCATAATCGATCCTCTCCCGAAACTAGTAGTATTCAGGAAATTGCACTAAGCATATCTTTCATGTGGAGGTCTGTATACAAGAGAACGTCGATCACAATGGTAGAGGCAGAATCTAGACTCATCTGTGAAGAGAACTGTTTCTCAATCACCCTCTTCCGAATGGATATGCTCTCTCGCAAAATCCAAACGCGCCTTCGATGGGCTGGGGTAGGAGCTGGGCCTCTTGCTGCGACACGAGGCCTTAAATAATATTCTCTGAGGCGATTTCTTAATGATTGAGTGCTTATTTGCACCCCATGAGTTTGCTCAAGCTGATTTTGAAGGAGGCGAGCGGTTGCAAACCGTTGTCTCAACGAAGAAACTCTCAAGTAACGTTCTTGAATGGCAGTTGTTATCCGTGGTCTACCCTGTCCTGGTCTTCGGACATTCATACTTGTCTCCCTGAATAGCTGCAACATTCTGGACTCACTTGTATGGGGAACTCCAAACATTTCTGCAATTCTTGTGTATGTCCACCCTTCTTCTCGCAAAACTACCGCTGTGGCACATCCCTCTGGAGTCAAATTGCGTGTTTCGCGTTGCATAGCGATCGAGTGTAAAAAATCAAATGAAAGAAAAAATATTGATCACTAGAATTGATCGAGAACAACTGTTTTCGGAATGGAGCCGATACATTCGAAATCTGATAATCTCATCTTTTTTTTAATTCCAGCTGGAAAAAAACATCTGTATTGAAGAAAAACGTTGAAAGTGGATAACATATGCATGCATAATTCTGATAAAAATAATTATCATTGAGAACACCTTCAGTTGTAGAATAAATTTAGGGATTTCCATAATGTGCGTTAATTTTTTGGGCAGTGTATAATGAGTTGATATTGAAAACGTATGTTTTACTTCTAGAGATCGATCGATTTACATTTGAATCCCCAAAAAAATTCGTGAAATATGGGACTTCCTCCAAGCTAGGATTCAACACGAACACTGTATATTAGAATTTTGGAATTTGATCGAGATAATCAAAAACAAAAAAAAATTTCAATGGGTTCAGAAAATTTTATTGTCCTGCACGGCATTTCGCTAGAAGAAAGCATCGAGTAAAGATCCAATCGCACATTGGAATATCAACTTTATTGACTCTTACACTTTCACCAGTTATTTCTCGTTTACAACTGTATGTTGAACTGAAGAAAATAATGAAATGACACTGGATCTTTGTTTGCTTCACTGTTGCAGAGAGAGGCCTCTCTTTATTTAGTTCTTACTCTGAGCCATCAGTACCTACATACTTTCAAATTTTTCAGTTCCATTTAAAATTATATTTATCTTCATTTCGGTGCAATTTGACATTTATTGCGTTTTATTTTAGTTCATTTTACTCTCACAGAAAATAATTTTGATTCACGATAAATACCTGTACAATCTTGAGGACATATACTATCATTTAGCCGTTCCAAAGAATCACAAATGCCATCGGGGCAGGTTTTAACATCAGGTGTGCAGGTTGAATACAGATGGGTCAGTTTGGATCCATTTGGATAATGTTCTCCCCTCCATTCACATCTATGGTATCCCATAGCGTCTCTAGAACAGGAAAAATGTTTTATCTATTATATTCAAAATCCCTTTATTTTTTCGCCGAAACTAGAGTTCGTCCAAGGCAGCTTTCCAAAATTGAAGTTGGTAAAAGCCCACCCAGTAGTTGTTGATTGGAGGAATTCTGGTTTGTGTTGAAAATAACACTGACAAAAAATTTATTGGAAATTGGAAATTAGTTCTATACGTTCACTAATACACTGACAATATTCGATCAACCTTACTTCAGTGAAAAGTATGTACCGCATAATTTCATACCCTGATTTATAACAAGACGAGTTTTAGATCAATTCGTGAAGTTACGAAGCACACAAATAAAAGTACCAACTTTAAGGCAAGGCGCAAAATGACTCGCAGCTTCGTGAGGTGACGCAACGTGAGTCACGGCGGAATTTTGAGGAGGTTGGCTGCGAACGCGGGATCCGCTCAAAAACGATCGCAGTACTTGCTTGGGATTGCTATAACGCAGTTGGTTACAGGCTCAAAATGGAAATATCTACTTACTTAAATTCTGTATCTGAGTTCGTGTCTGAAATGTTATTTTTATCCCCCAACTGACTAACAGAAAGGCATCGAGAAGTTCATACATGAAATGAAGAAAAAGTAACGGAGAATTTGCTTCAACCAAAGAATTTAAAGACGGACCATTTAAAAATTATTTTTGGCTAAACCGTGACCAGTTCAGTTTTTAGTTTTGTCCTCATACCGATTTGGAAATTCACATCGAAAACATACGATAAACAAGGCATCAGACAGAGAATTCTTCCCTCCAGTTGCACAGATGAATAGGCGAGATAATCAAGTGCGTTAACTGAATGAATTGAACTGTCTCACTGCAATAATCTAGTCTTGTCTCTCTCTTATCGCAGTATGGTAGGGAACTCGCACTTCACGTATAGAATTTTTAATTTGTCAGGCTGCCTGTAATACTCGATTCAAGTATTTACTGTTGCCTACCATACTAAAGAACTACGCTCCTCTAAATGATAAGAGAGAGACAAGACTAGAATAATGAAGTAAGACAACTGAATTCAGTGTGTTACAGCAAGTGATTGTCTCGACTATTCATCTGTGCAACTGGAGGGAAGAATTCTCTGTCTGATGCATTGTATATCGTATATTTCAGATGTGAATTTCCAAACCTGTATATTCTCCATGGCTTGTATCGTACAAAACTTGCCAAATTCGCAATGCTTCAATTAATTTTTCTTCCATTTCTACTACGACTCACCGTGACTACATACAAGAAACTGCGAAATCGACACTGCGTTTCGCAGGGTCACGTTAAGCAAAACCTGCGTCACGTAACACTGCGATTGTGTATGCGCGGTCGTTTTATTTATCAGATTTACAAAATCTCGCCGTGGCTCACGCTGCGTCACCTCACGAAGCTGCGAGTCATTTTGCGCCTTGCCTTAGACATGGAAAAATGCCATGTCAGTAAGTGGTACAAAAAAATGTATTATCGGCAAAGTATTCATCTGATATGATATATGTAATTGCAAATGATTTTCTATTCTTTTCATGAAAGTATTTTTCTATAATGGTAAATCTACTGAAATTTTTTGTAGAAGAAGTTTAATCATTTATTCATCATGTGGTATTTCTGAATTTATGTGAATGATTGAGGGGGAGTCATTTCTTAGATCATTTTATGAAAAAGTTTCCATGAATGAAGGTCCGAAAATGCATTTTTTTTAAAATACTGGGTGTTTAAATTTCAATTGAATACTAATTAAGAAAAGTGGTACCTACGCCGTCGGAATAATCTAAACTAATTTTTTTCTATTTTTCGTTCAATTTGAGAAAAAAACTACCTTTTTTATATGTAAGATGCCGTTTCTATTCACAAAATGAAACACCTTATCATAACGTCTCTTTTTCATATTGTGTTGAAGAAACGAATAATAAGTGTTGATATGTTTTATTTTCTTACATTTAAACGGCGCCATACATGAAAAAAAGAAGGAGACATTTTTTGTCACAAATTGAACTGAGAATTCGAAAATGATTGTTACTTTTGAATATCTCAGTGGCGTTCCACTTTTTGAGAGCTCGTTTTACTGAAACGATGATGATGACGAATTTGTTTGTCAAATTCAATTCAGTCTGTGGGGCCGGCCGTCCGTTAGCACGATGACTTTCGAATGGATTGTCCTAGAGACTTGAGATTTTCAGGGTGAGTTCGGTTCCCAAATGTCTCGGTTAAGTTCGTTAACCAACTAAATCGTACAGGATTTACCATAAAATGTGGCCATTGAAAATTTTTGTTCCTCAATATCTCAGACAAAACAAAACCAATCGAATTGAAGATGTTCATAATAAGCGTCTTGCAAAATTTTGTGAACATGATTCAAGAAGAACCTTTAAAAATTCAATTGGAATATTGGAAGAAGAAACTTCATATTTTCATAAAAATATATCCGTTTCGAGTGAAATTTATTTCGTGAATGAAAATTGATATACTGTATGTTCATGCAAAATTTTGTGGCCATAGTATTAACAAAACCATAGAAGGTTTAATTGGAATATGGAAAAAAAGAATCTTCATATTTTCATAACAGGATATTCGATTCTAATGAAATTTCTATTGTGAATGTAGACTGATATACTGAATTTTCATGCAAAATTTTGTGGCATAAGTGTTAATAACAGAACCATAAAACATTCAATTGATATTCTAATTGGATGTTTTATGGTTCTGAACATGAAGAAGAACTGAAGATGAATCTCTGTGTTTTCATAACAAGATATCCGATTCAAATGAAATTCATTTTGTGAATCAAGACTGATATAATGCATGTTCATGCAAGATTTCAAGAGGATCGGATCATCAGTACTATATGATTCAATTTTTTCAATTATTTATTTTTCACATTTTTCATTCCTGGAATAATTTCCTAACCTACATTTATGAGAACTCTTTTCAATAAAATGATCTGAGAAATCAGCTCTCTGAATGTTTTGCATCAGTTCATAACTATCCTGTATACAAATACATAATGACTTTTTATAGCATTTTACTGTTTTCCTAAATTATCCATTCTTTCAGTTACGTTAAATTTGTCATGTCAAAATTGTTAGTAGGTATATTAAATGTATCTTTTGAGTTTTTACCCATTATGCATTAAGGTCATTCCTTTGCATTAACTTGATCACACGCTTCAGAAAATCAACAAGATTTTTCTGTTTAGCTTTTACTACCAAAGCAAAAATTATGTTAGAGTACGCTCCATTCAAAATCTTGAGTAATAATGAAAAATATTTCCAAATTGAGAAGTTTCATCATACTGCTAACTGGTCAGAAAATTTCAATACATTTCAGTTATTTTCATGAAACTAGAAATGAAGCTGCGCTCACGTCAATCACGCTCGTATAGATTATACGTCGGATTATTTCTTGTTTTTTTTTAAACATTCACTCCACGTATCTTGATGAGGCAGACCAGTGAAAACATCGTGCCGATAGAGTTATCACTGAAAACTAATTGATGGGAATAGCCTTTCGGCATTCATCAAAACCAAGATGTCAATTAAACTCGAAATATTCCTTCTGAACATTAGAACATCACATAACTTTATTGTGGGGGTTTTGCAAGTAAAGTTAAGAAGATCCTGCGAAACGCTGGAACTATAAAAATAGTTCCATTATTCCACGAACTGATGAAAAACCTTTATTCCCGGTTCATTCAAAATATTCCAGAAGCTGTTATAGTGATGGTCTAATAAAAGTGATTCAATCGTTTAAAGAATGTCCCCTATTTCTTTCGTTTAGTGGAAACACTTAAAAGATGATTTGTCGCCCTAACTTCCAAACTTCTGCTTTCCCTGGAAAAGAAGTACGAAAATATGTTAACTTCACGGAATTTGAATAGGACAAACTTCTTAAACTTCTTGAGTATTCGCTTCGCAGTTTAATCCGTCGACAAACTATCATTTTATAGAGAAGGCAGAAGAAGAATTAGAACGAAATGAAAATGCACTGTTCCGTTTTATGGCAAACGAGCTTCATTCAACGAAATTCGTTCATTCGAGTTCACTTTTCGTAGTAATCAATCATGGTTTCAGCTACGTCATCTTAACGCTTTTGTTTTTGGGGGATGCATTATATTTCTATTCAAGTCGACTCTCTTGTTGCATAAACTTTTACCTCTCTTCGATCTGCACTATCTTTAGAATCAATGAAATATGAAACATTAATTGCAACGAAAAGTTGAAGATACAGAAATATCTTCATTATGTTTGTCACAATTTTTTTATCATTATTCCGAAACTGAATATGATATTGAGAATGAAATACCACTGTTTAAATTTATGGAAGATGATTAACCTTCAGTAGGGTCTTGTAGCGGTCTTAGAAGAACAGAATATTCGAAAAATCATCACTTGGCAGGCCAGACCTGGTTTAAAGCAAGGTCCTGGACCAAGAGCAAGAATTGAGTATTTAGTATCTGAATATTGAAGGTATTTATTCGAATAGTTTTAATTTTAGTTTAACTTTGTAAAAACGGCGAGACAGGGTTTTTTCTACTGAGATTTTTCCCTGAGCTCTATTATCATACGCAGAATAGTATGGTCCCCGTTTTGCAATTACCCCAGCTAGGGACTTTTTTGTTTCAGGTATTGTATTTTGTTAGCTCTCAATTCAAAAGAATAAATGATCATCAATAATATGATTTCGATTGTTTTGCAGGTTAAGTTATTCTCAATACTTAACCATTCTTAAATACTGAATATACCACATGCATGCATGGAATCTATTATGAGACTGCCGAGTTTGGTTCCGTTAGCTCAAAAAATGATTGGGATATGGCATTTTCAAACTGGTAATGCAGATGTCAAAAATTTCACGAATGTGTGCATCACTTGGCAACAGTGCATAGCAGAGAATTTTTTTCAGTAGCTTATACTGCGCATTTGGTATAATGTCCATAGATAATAAAAATATAGGTTGTTTTATTTGAAATAAGAAAGTAAATATGCGTATAGGATAGACGAAGCAACAATGTCGACTTGCGAAAATTTAGGCCTAGAGTTCTTTCATTTTCAAGGCTCCACCTAAAATTTCAGAACGAAAGATTCACTATTTCTCCAAAACGTATTATAGGCCAAATTAAAAGGAAAACCTTGTATATTCTGTATGTAGCGCATTGATGCACTATTAACATGCTTTTAACCCCCCTCTGGGTCGGGGGATAGAATAGGCCCAGGGACGCCTCTGCCGGTCGTAAAAGGCGACTAAATGAGGCACTTCTCCCACCTCCTCATCAAATTCCTGTAATATCCTTCTTCCCCATCACTAAAGGAGAAAACCTTTAAAAAATCCGCAATCTCAAGGTGTCTGCCGTGCTGATGGGATGCATGGCACTGCGTAAATGTGTCGCAAACGGCTACCTCCGAATACCTGGCGCCCTTCGGTTGTATGCTAGCCCTTCCGTAGTAAGCCTGCTCTGCTTCTTCGGTCGAGAATATTTCAGAGCTCACTCGTGGGATCACATATGGAAGTTGATTGTGTGCACCTCAAAAGGAGGCGCCCGTCCTCCCAAATACGGGCAGTGCTGAGAGTTCACTGAAAAAGCTCTCAAACCCAGTTTCTCACACAACACAGGTGACGGTGGTGCCCGTTCCCCGGTTCCTGATTGTGAAAAGAATAGACGATGGTGATTTTTTAAGTGCAATCCTTTTGTCATACAGAAGACAATCTACGGATTTATTGGGGAGACAAATAGTATAAGAAAAGTAAAAGAAGGTATCTTAGTGGAGACACGAACAGACGCACAATCTAATAGACTAATGAAAGTTACAAATTTCGCTGACTATCCTGTAACGGTTATACCTCATGGCAACCTGAATAGTAGTAAAGGAATAATTTACTGCAAAGATCTAATGAATTGTTCTGAGGAAGAAATACAGGAAGAGCTCAAAGAGATAGGAGTAATAAAAGTACAAAGAATTAAAATAAAGAAAGATGAAAAGTTAACTGACACACCAAACCATATAATAACATTCAACAAACCAAAGTTACCTAGTTATATAAACGTTGCCATGTATAAACTTGAAATTCGCCCCTATATTCCTGCACCTATAAGGTGCTATAGATGCCAAAAGTTGGGTCATACAACCATAAACTGTAATAACGAACCAAGGTGTGCATGCGGAAAACAACCGCATGATGGTAGCCCCTGTGAATCAACCCCAGTGTGCGTAAATTGTAATGGATCCCACTCTGCAGGATATAAGGGATGTCCTGCTTACAAAACAGAGTTCGCAATACAGAAAATACGAGTTACTGAAAAATTAAGCTACTTGGAGGCCAAGAAAAAAGTAATTGTAAACACGCCTAAGCAGAATATATCATACGTCCAAGCAACGCAAAGAGAAAAATCGATAGAGGAAAATGTTATGAGCAGAATACTACCAGCCCTCGAAAATGTTATAAAAAAATGTGTATCCGAACTGATAGGGAACATACATCAAACCCAAGCATCCACATCTATTCCCAAAATACAGAAAGTCCACGATATATATCTACACGTTCTAGAACTGGATCCGAAGCATCAAATGTTTCAAAAAGAAAGGCAATATCACCTGTTGAAGAATCAGATATTTCGGATACAAGCCAACAGTCAAGTGACCCACAGCATCATAAAAACCCCTCAAAAAGAGGTGGGAAAAAAGGAAGACCTAGAAAAGACATCGGTGGAACATCAAAATCGAAGAAAGAACCAAAAAAAACTGAGGCAACTGATTCACCAATTATGCAATGGGATAACTCAATGCTATTAAAACCTCCTGATGGATGTCCACAGGAATCAGACTCTCAAAGATAGGAATAATTAACAGTCACACACATTGTGGTTAAATCTTCATATAAGACTAGTCTAACCACACATTCCATAACAGCAAAATGTCACAAACATATAAATTACTACAGTGGAACTGTAGAGGTGTAATATTACGATACTGTGATCTCAAATTACTCGTTCAAGACTACGATCCTCTGTGCATCGGCCTACAAGAATCTCACCTGAAACCTCAACAGCAATTTTCTGTTAAAAATTACAATATTATAAGAAGAGATTCAACGTTGAATCAGAGAGCTTCAGGGGGTGTTGCCATACTTCTAAGAAAAGACGTCCACTACAGGGAAGTATATCTTGATACTGAACTACAAGCTGTTGCAGTTGAGTTACACTCTCCGTTGAAGATAACTCTGTGCAGCGTTTACTTGCCTGAAGATGATTGGGTTATAAGAGATTTGGATAGTTTATTGGAACAATTGCCTTCTCCAGTAGTACTCATGGGAGACTTCAATGCTCACAGCACATTATGGGGATCAAGAAGAACAGACAGAAGGGGTAGAAGAATTGAAAATTGGCTGGAAAGAGAAGATATATCTCTTTTGAATGGTGGATCACCAACACACCTGAATGCAACAAGCCATACCTTCTCAGCAATAGATCTCACTATAGCGTCAAGCAACATATTTTCTGACCTGAATTGGAACGTAAGTGATGATCTTCATGATAGTGACCACTTCCCTATAATAATAGAGTTAACAAAGAGCAGAGAGCTCGAAATGTCCCGAAACGTTGGATATTGGAAGTGCCAACTGGCCAAGGTTCGCTGAAAATCTGACTCCCCCCGATGTGACTGATGTGAGCTCCATTACCCAGGCTATAATAAGTGCTGCAGAGGATAGTATCCCTAAAACCAGCGGAAACCTACCAAAGCACACTGTACCATGGTGGAACACTGAACTGCAGTACCTAATCAGACGAAAAAATCGGCATTTAATCGTTTCAAAAGGCATCCAACTACCGAAAATATTATAGCTTTCAAAAGGGCCAGAGCGGAAGCAAAAAGAAAAATACTGGAGAGCAAGCGAAATAGTTGGAGAGAATATACTGCTTCAATAACCACTAGGGAGAGTGCATCACTAATGTGGAAGAAAGTGAAGTCAATATCTGGTAAATACAATGCTAACCCATTGACATGCTTAAAATCGATGGAAATATTACTGATAATCCAGATAATATAGCCGAAAGTCTTGCAGATTTCTATGAAGAGACAAGCAGTTCTTCTAATTATAGCGGATCTTTTCTTGAAATGAAAGTGAGCAGAGAGTGTGCACTAGATTTTGATACTGATGAGATGCTCGATTACAACATGCCATTTACCCCTGCGGAGCTGGAGGAAGCACTGAGCCAACTGAAGAAATCTGCACCAGGTCAAGATGAAATCAGAAATGAAATGCTGAAAAACATGCCACCAATAATGAGAGAAAAACTGTTGGAATTATTCAATAACCTCTGGAATCAGTGTACATATCCTCAGGAGTGGAAAGAGGCCATTGTAGTACCTATCCTGAAACAAAACAAAGATCCCCTGAACCCATCAAGCTATAGACCAGTCAGCCTAACGAGCTGTTTGGGAAAAGTTTTAGAAAAAATGGTAAATGCTCGTCTTGATTGGTATCTAGAAAGCAAAAACATCATTTCACCATTCCAGTCAGGTTTTCGAGCGGGCAGATCTACCATGGATAATCTGATAATTCTGGAACAGGAAATACAGGATGCATTCATGAGAAGAGAACACGCTGTGGCAGTATTCTTCGATATAAAGGGAGCTTACGATATGACCTGGCAGTATAATATTTTGAAGGAATTGTTTGATGCTGGATGTAGAGGTACATTGCCAAAGTTCATCGGATCTTTCCTGAAAGAAAGAAAATTCAGAGTGAGAGTTGGTAATCATTTGTCCACGTTGAGACAATTGGAAAATGGAATATCACAGGGTTCCACACTGAACTGCAAATTGTTCGATCTCGCCACAAACAAAATAGTAGAGGGTGTGGACGAAGAAAAATAACACGTCTGTTTGTGGATGATTTGGCAATAATATGCAGTGGAAAATCAGTAGATGATATAGTAAAAAAACTTCAGCCGGCTATAAACAAAATAATAAAAAACGGCACTGATATAGGCTATGAGTTCGTGTGGGAGAAAACTTTCTGTATCCACTTTTGTCGGCTCAGAAAACCTCACCCAGACCCAAAGCTCTATATTAATAATAACCTCATTAAATGCGCTGACAACATAAAATTCCTAGGGCTCACATTTGATTCGAAGTTGACATGGAAAAAGCACGTTGAGAGATGTGAAAAATAAATGCCGAAGATCACTCAATTTGCTGAAGGTATTGGGACATACCAAATGGGGAGCTGAATCAAAGTGCTTACTTCAAGTATATCAAGCGGTGATTCTATCTAGACTGGATTATGGGTGTATAGTATACTCCTCTGCAAGGAAATCAGTACTGAAGAAATTAGATACCATTCACCATCTAGGATTACGCTACTGCCTAGGAGCTTTTCCAACGAGCCCTAGATATAGTCTTTATGTTGAGGCTGAATCTATGCCTCTAGAAATCAGAAGAAGAAAGTTCTTAGCACAATATATGTTGAAACTTAAATCCTCTCCAACAAACCCAAACCATATAATTTTGCAACAAGAACAAAAAATAGCCAAATATAGGAGGAGGCCTACTATAACACGCCCAGCTATGGTACGTTTTACCGAGTACTTGGAAAAAGAAAACATTTTCCTGCCAGAAATTTTCTCCGAGAACAGCCAAGAAATATCTCCTTGGCTGATCTCAAGCACTAAGATCAGATTTGATATGGATAGATTTTGTAAGGGAACCATAAGCCATGAAGTTATAAGGCAATCATTCTGTTCCTTAAGGTCCGAATACGGTTCTTCCCAGGTTATCTACACAGATGGGTCCAAAACTGCAGATGGCACTGGATGCGCACTATATACAAACAACGAGAGTCATGCCTGGACACTTCATCCAATGTCCTCTATCTACTTTGCTGAGCAATATGCTATATGGCAGGCCCTCTTGTATTGTGCTGTTAGGAAAAGTTCAACTCGGGTTGTGGTTGTAACTGACTCACGAAGCACATTGCAGTCCCTCACCTCATTTACTCTAAGGATCCCATGATAAGAAATATAAAATCTCTTCTTCATCATCTACAAGAGCAGAATTTTGACGTGACCATGGTTTGGGCGCCAAGCCACGTAGGAATAGATGGAAATGAGAAGGCGGACCAGGCTGCATATCAAGCAGCCAACAACTCTAGTGAAGATCTGTATATACTCAAAAGGGCCGATGCATTGAAATCCGTAAATCAAAGAGTTACACAAGAGTGGCAAGAAATGTGGTCAACAAAAAATACTAAACTAAAAATGATTCATCCATGCATCAATACTTTTGTACCCACACATGAGCTCCAGATGACAAGAGAAGAGAGAACAAAAATAACACGTCTCAGAATTGGGCATACCTTACATACACATGGATACCTTCTCAGACGTGAGCAACAACCAATTTGCGAATATTGCAGGGAACCACTAACAGTGACTCACATAATCTGCGAATGCCCTACATACAGAACGGCCAGAACTAACTGTAATCTCAAACCCGAACTAAAGGATAATCTTTGTAGATATTATGAAATTAAAAACACAATTAAGTTCCTGAAAGAGATAAATGTGTATAAACTGATCTAAAAAGATACGCGCTAAAACCTGCATTCATACGCAGATACACTCCTCATTTATTTATTTAACTTCTTTATATATTTAATCTATTTATTCATTTATCTATATATTTGATTGTCTATTCATATATTTATCCAATTTTGTATTCATATATTTATTTATGTTTGTTCATTTACATCTATGTGTCTGTATCAGTTCTTTAATTGTATATAATTGTACATATGGTTATTTATCTGCTGGTTTGTTCAGTTGAGTCGTCAGTATGGCTTCTATATCAGGATTTATACCATCAATGAACTTGTGTTTCAAAGACCTAAAATGCAGAATATCAGGCGGCTAATGACCTCAGTAGTCGATGCGAACGAAACGAAAACGAAAGGAAAAAAAAAACATGCTTTTAAGATACTAAGAAAAAATGACAAACAAAAAATTCTTTGCCTTCAAGGAGGCTAACCTAACAAATTTTGAAACTTAGATAAATAAATTGAAAATAGTAATCATCGAATGAATACAATATTCAATTATAGGCTAACAGAACCTTCTTCATGCGGACTGGATGATTTATTCAAGATTGACAACATCTTGAATAAATCATCCCAGTCCGCATGAAGAAGGGTTCTGTGAGCCTAAAAATTGAATATTGTATTCATTTCGATGATTACTATTTTCAATTTATTTATGTTTCAAAAATATTAACATGCTGTTCGGTAATTTATTTCTCTAGTTCGGATACATCATTCCATTCGATTGTCCGTATAAAAGAGCTACACTGTATAGAGTTCTTTGGAATTTTGTCATTATTCTAATGATGAAATTAAACCTTAGCTGAACGTTGCCTTACATCAATATGTGTATTATGAATAGACATGATGAATTTCTGTTGCTATCGATTGATCATTACTTACAGCCCAAAAAAGCTATGGAATGGAAATATTTTTGATATTGCCTTGATATTTCTTCTTCAATAATAGAAAACAGATATCGTGAAAGAACATAGGTATCAAAAATTTCCAGAAACAAATCTTATGTTTAATATTCCTCACCTATATCGTTGCTATATTCCATTGAGAAATGTGGAGGAACAATTGATCAGCACATTTAGTAAATTTTTGAAAATTTGAAAAAAATTGTCAAATTCTCAACATAAAAAAAAATATGTATAGACTTATTAAAAATGTGTTAAGTTCTCCAAGTGTTTGCATATCTTGGAGACTTTAATCCTCACATATCATCACTCTTCATTTTACAGCAGAATAGAGTACTCACCCATTTTTCACTGAATTGTATCCACCAGTTGCAATAGCGCAATTAGTGTGTGTAACACAATCTTCGTAGTTGCCGAATTCCGAACAGAAAAACCAAAAGTCTACGTTTTCACAATTTTTCCCTGGTTCGTCAATTAACCTCACTTCGATTTCGTCGTATTGTTGAACGCCATCATGAGTCCAAGTTATGTTCAACCTTAAATAAAATACGTCTTTATAAAAAACTCGCAGATACTGGGATAGTCATGAAAATAATATACGAACAGTTCATCAATACAATAACAATAACTGTGCAACCAAGATCGTATTAAGCGGCCTACAGACGATCAACTTAGTTGAAGACTTGTTGTCAACTAGGTTGTAAACCAAATGAAAGTGAAAATAGCGGTTGTCAACCAAGTTGAAAACATCATTTCAGCGGTACTTTCCGTCGAGTGAACTAGTCGGCTGATTCGGATGGTAGGTATTATCGAAACATGGAGAGAGATCTTTCATTATATGTTATTATAAACGATATATGCGATGATGAGGTGCGAACACTCCTTAGATTAAAAGAATTTGGACGAAGAATTGGTACCACAATCGGTTTCATGTTTCCCATTCCGTTTTAATAAAAGAAATTTTCAATTTCGAGCCGAAATTTGGTCTCAAACGATAGGGCTCTTCTCCCTGATGACGAATTCGTGGTCAAATTCAATCGGTCCGTAGGGCAGTCCGGCCGAAAACACGATAACTTTCGAAGGGATTGTCCTTGAGACTTGAGATTCTCAGAGTGAGTTCGGTTTCCAAATGCCACAATTGAGTTCGTTAATCAGCCAAATCGTACAACGTGTTCCATAAAAATATGACCATTTCAAATTTTTGTTCCTCAATATCTCAGACAAAACGAAATCAATCGGAATAGAATTTCTCAGCCACATGCAAATGCTCATAGTAAGCCTCATGCCAAATTTGTGGCCATAGTGTAAACTGATTCATAGAAAACTCGATCGATAGAATATTGAAAAGAAGAATCTTTATATTTTCATAACAAGATATCCAATTCGAGTGAAATTCATTTTGTGGATGAAGATTAATATTCTGAATTTTCATGCAAAATGTCAAGGGAATCGCATCATCTGAAGCATATAATTTAATTTTCATTTAATTATTGATTTTTTCATATTTCATTTTTTAATAATTTCCATAATCTAGATCATGCTGAGATTTTGCATTCATTACTTAGCATGAATCTCAAGTCCTATACAAAATTTTGAGGTAATAGCATTATTGCTCCACCATGTTCGCTCAACGCATCTGCTCAGGGTTTTCTTTATATATTTCGGATTTTACTTTCCATAATTCGGGTAGATCTTTCAAACAATCAAAGAAATCTTCCCAAACTTGAATGTTTGGAATTTTGCTCATATGGTCTAGTTAAATTACCACCTTTCCCGGAATATTCACGAAGATATTGAAAACGCTATGTGCGATCTTTACCCTACAAGGTAGAATTCCAACTTGTGTTGTCAACCTAGTTGATGACTACATACAGACGCTCCAACTTAGTCGTCAACATCGGGCTGCGCCCACCAAATATCCAACCGATTTGATCTAGCATCAACCTAGTCTTCAACCTGAAAATCAACCACCAACCAGCCTACAGACGTTCAACTTGGTCGTTTACAACTTAGTCTTCAACTAGGTTGATCGTCTGTAGGCCCCTTTATGCGTAGCTAGTCTAATGTTAAAATAAAGCAATCAGTAAAACTGATAGCTACTGATATTCATCAAATAACTTTGAAATATTCTTTGAAAAACACTCTATACATGGCAGTTAAAGGATTACGGCCAGAGCGTTATTGAATGCCCAAACATTTGAAACATTTTTTCGAAGTTGTGTCTTACAAAAGTTCGAAAAAATTCTTCAAATCATTAGGTAATCTATATCTGTTGTTGAGGATTATTAGAATAATAAATATTGTTATTGGTCTTGTTTATTTTATGTTGTGGAAATTAAGAATGGAATTGGAATTATTATTATGAAAATTATTCTTGAAATATAGAGATTTATAAGTTATATTATTTCAATCAGAGAAGAAATATGCAATCAACTTGCGAAATAAATAGGGTGTTAATTTCCAAACAATTATAGATTGAGTATCCAAGAAAAATTTGGTGTACGACAATGCATTCAATATGAGAATATTCAACAAAGAGAGTTTTTTCATCTTGAAATATCATAAGAGGTCATCGAGATAGACAGTATCCTAGAAAACGCATTAATTTAAATATCACCCTGTATCTAAAGCTGAAATCACTTCACTGAATGAGTAGCACATACATTTCAATTCAAAGTTTTACATCACCAGTGGTTGCAAAATATCGCCAGGGTACAGCAGATGCAGAATACAATGATTATGTGGAAAATAACGTAATAGTTATTTATGTAATAAGGATCATGAAGACGAATAAGATGATCATTATGGTACAAGTCGTGAATGTTATCGGCGTGTGCCATAATGATTGTTTATGATTCGTATTACATACAAAAATTATCTGATTGCATTTATATCATACATTTTCGAAAAATAAAAACTGCATTTTCGACATGTCACAATGACGTTTTCCTTATAGAATTTCATAATGGTACTTAGTACCATAATGAATTCATTATGGTACATGTCACAATGACATGTTTTCCTTATAGAATTTCATTATGTCCCATAATGAGCTTCCTTATGTCATCAAAATTGAGTGACATAGCGTTGTCATTATGACATGCCATCAGATAAATAAACTTATGCAATAAACGTAAGAAACAAAACATGACTAATCATCGCAACATCGCACAGATGTGAAAGATGCGCTCGGAAAGATAGTCAGTATCGAGAGGTGATAGCGGGCGGAGTTAACGGTGTTATGATTCTTTACTTGTTGGTAGTTATAAAAGTGAAATTACACGAATGGTGAGCACTAGAACAATATCTTCAAATTTGCGACAAAAATGACAAAGAGATGATGAATTTTCAAGGTACGAACAAGATTGGTCGTTATCAGTTTCGGGTAGAATGATAAAAATAATAGTAATTTTGGACGAAACAACCCATTTTCAGGGTATCCAGCTACCAGTGGGTAGTGGGTTATGATTCACTGGCGTAAAGGATCTTACTTGGGTGACTTAGAAACCAAAAATTTTTCAGAGTTTACTGTCAACCGTTACAGAGATACAGCGTGATTTAGCTTTTTCTGCCAAAACTATACTTGTCGATAATTTCTGATTGGATCAGTATTTTTCAATAAAATTTAGAAGAGAGGTTCAAAACAAGGCTTTTAACTTTGAGACAAGAAAAAACAAAATCCCAGTGATGTATTGGAAGAAATAGGATGTTTCCTGTGAGGTTCGAAATGTTGACCCTTTATTTGTGTTTCAGAATCTAAGGAGAGATCTCGCTGTATCAATAATTTCGAAGTTCAACGCACCTAAGCGAAAACATATGTTAGATACAGGGTTGTCTCGCATAAGATGGAAAACTTTCAACATGGGAGGCAGGAAATACCTCGAAGATCCCAAAGTGAGTAGTAGTACCTAGGAGATCTAGATTCTGAGTTCTGTGGGTGTTTTTCAAATTTGATTGGAAATCAAAACCACTGTCTCTTCTGAACGAAAGCACCCATTTATTCGAAATTTCGAATGAAGATAGCCTTCATGAGGTTCCAGAAAACTGCTATCAAATATCATTCGATTTACAGGGTCGTATCACATAAATTTGGACAGTTCTAGATAGTTTGCGAAATAACCCAATTTCATTATTTGTTGGAAATATGCGTAAACTGTTACAATCATTCATTCAGTTCGCTAATTAATATTTCATGGCACCATCCAGGTTGCCGAGGACTGACTGTTTTTTTGGATTTCAATTTTGAATTTTAATGAATTTAATAATTTTCTCAGTTCGTGGTTACCTGGATGGTGCTATAAAATATTATATGAGGAATTGAATAATTGAATGTTACAGTTCACGCAGATATCGAAAGAATCATGAATATCATTAAACAGAATTTCGCAAACTTTTTAGAACTGTCCAAATTTATGTGATACGGTTCTACAAATCGATAAATATTTGATAGCTGTTTTCTGGAACCTCATGAAAGCTATCATCATTCCAAATATGGAATAAATAGGTGATTTCTTTCAGAAGATTCGGTGGTTTTATTTGCATTCAAATTTTCCAAATGTCTCCCCATCCTGTATGCTTAGGAAAGTATATAGTCTAAGAGCCAGTGCACTGGCTCCTAGACTAATAATTTTCACCGAATGACCCACATTTAAATATGGTGATTCCGACCAAAATTGTATTCTATTGAATTTAGTTTATTTACTCTTTAAGTAGTATAAACTTTCATTTCAGAGAACTGTGATGGCATTCATCACAACTCTTGGTACATAAAAAACGAAGGACAATAAAGTTCACAATATTAGTTTCTATCAAATTTCTGTGACCAGATGAAATTTCAAAAGAAGGAAATGATTTAGAAAACATCCTTTTCAAAAAGCATAGATTAACAACAGGCAACTGAAATGAAAAGAGAAATTCATCATGATATTTGAACAGGGTAAGTACAACCAACTTCAATACGATCGTTTCATTCATTATTGATTTCTAGATATTTTAAAGGTTATTGTCATTAGGTAGGCCATTACATGCATTTATTATTTTTTTTTGTAACCATAGCATAAATGTACTGAAGAAAGAAGTGCCTATTGTGATCATTTATTGTGAGTTTGTCGTTTTATTTCAGCTGTTGCTTGAGTGATTAAAACTACTTATTTTTTTCTGTCATCATAACTTCTGTCGTTAAATTGTGTCGAACTTCGGAATGATTGATATAAATCCTCAGAGTTCTCAACCCAATATTTTCTTTTTTTCGCAAAACCCATAATATACATGCAGAACATTTCGAACCTGATACTAGCACTCAATTTCACCCAATACGTCCCTGGAATTCATTTTCTCAAGATTGTTTCAGTTACCATGAGTTGAGCATCTCCACCAAACTTCATTTTAAAACATTCACTCAATTAGTAGTTATCGACAGAATAATTTTGGCAAAACACGTAAAATCAACCTGCATCTCTGAAGCGATAGACTTCATCCTTGAAATAATTTCCGTTTCTAAGTTTACTAAATAGACGTCATACTTCATTCGTAATATCATGAATCAGGGATGTTATTCAGAGACTTGTCAATTATTTACAGGAAATAACTCAGTTACGTGCAGAGAATTGTACTGAAAGGTTATTCGAAAGTACCTCGTGACGTTTTTGATATTTGTTTGTGAATATTGAAGTGGTGATTATAATTTCTTGGATTTTTTCAGGTAAAAACGTTAAGATTGGAGCTTTTATATATTACGGGTATCAATGATCAATTGAGACGAAACCTACAAACAGTTTCACCGTATTACAATAATTCGAATTTCTGAAGATTCTCAGGCGCGAAAAATTATTCGAATCATCTCCAGAAAACAACAGTTCTAGGATGGAGAGATCAGAAGTGAACATAATGGAACCTCTGCAATGAATTGAAATGAATTGACTTTTCCAAATTCAAGCGGCTGATGAGTGAGTTGATATGAGCATGAGAGATAAGTTGTATTATTTGAATTTATTCACATAACATAAACGGCAGGCTGAACTTTTAGTGAGTAGGTTGTTCATTACTATACCAATACGGAATATCAACACTTGAATTTTCCTTTTCCGAAAGATCTTTTCATCTATTTCAGTATGTTCTGTGAAAAATTTATCATGATTTTCAATTATCTCGGAAGTTTAATCTGTTGAATTCCAATATCTGTTAAAATTGATATAGAAATTGAGCTTCCACGGATGACTTGAACAGATGTTCGGAAAAGAAATCTATTTATTAACTTGAATTTTCGTAGAAGAGTTTTTACCGCACAATCAGGAACCTTCAACACAATAATTTTCGCTTTTTATCTTTTGTGTCACTTGTACGGCGAAATCGGTCACCGAATATTCTATTTCTCGTTTACTTCCAGTTATCATGAGTTATATCCAATTGAAATTCAATATAGAGTTCTATTTATGAGATTTGCGTAGAATTTTGTTCGAGATTCATGAAGGTGAAATGAAAACCGTTTTGTAAAATTATTTATCCAGTATATTGTTTATAGTCCTTTCAAATTTCAGTGTCCGTATTCTAAAGTGTGCAGCCCTAATGCAGCAATAAAACTCTGAATTTCTTGAATATCACAAGGTTGATTTCGTCAAAAAGTAAATAATTGAGTTTTGAAATAGACAGAAAAAAATAATAATGATAATGATAATGCTTTCGAATCTTTATAGTTCACATGTAACTAACTAATTTAACTGGTACTGAATATTCATTTCGAAGCATAAGTATTATAGTTGATGAGTTTCCACAACTTAAGAAGATATTGGTATATAACGTATTCATAGTGCAATTTTGCCAAATAATGTTATTTTTAAATCATGATTGGACTGAAGAACTATTTCCACCATAATAATAATAATTTCATTTCAGCATCCACTATTTACATGCTACGTCAGTTTTGAAAACTTTAACAATAACATATTCATGATTTGCTTTAAGTGTTATTCAAGAATTCTTCAACAGTTAATATTGTGTTAGAAAAATCTACTTCATGCATCTGAACTTTTTTTGCACTCGCTCGTTTCGCGCTATCAGGCAGTCTGTTGATATTTTAGGTCCCCCGTTATCTACTTCCTGCTGTGCATACTTTCGTTCATGGTAAGATAAGGTAAGTTGGTTTCGGCTTCTTGTATTGAAGTTGTGGAATGTGCTATTGGCTTGGAAGGGCCAAAGTTGTTGTGGACATATGTGGCACACTCCAATATAAGCACTTATGGTATTGTAAGTATATTGAGTTCACTAAACGCATCTCTACAGCTTTCTGTCTGTTTTAGCCCAACAATTGTTTTTATTGCTTTCTTTTGAAGAACCAGGATGTCGCTGGCATGAACCGATGTGCCCCACAGGAGGATTCCATATGATGTAACCGAATGGAAGTTGGCAAAATAGGAGATCACTGCCACCTCTCTGGAGGAAACTCTATTCACAACTGAGATGGTGTAGATTTCCCCGGTAAGTTTTCTTTTTAATGATTCAATGTAGGGTTTCCATTAAATGCCCCATCCAATGATATTCCCAGCAATTTGATGGTCTCATTTTTTGTACTTTTTATCTTCAAGTTCTGCGTTTCAAAGTCATTTGTAACAAGAGATTTATATCTGAACCAGTGCTCAGATCTGATTCATGACCTCCAGTTACAAAGTCTTCATCGATCGTTGTTGTTTGTTGAACATTTCATGTACTTCAAAATGTGTAAGAATTTATAACTCATTGCTTTGATCTGCCACCATTACCACAGAGGCTCATCGTCCATTGACGATAAAAGTAACCGTCAGGGGAGTAGATGAGTAATTAGTCATTGTAACATTATGCAGCAAAATTGAACTATTTGTAATTATCATAACATCAAGATGGCGTGAACAGTCTATCTTGAACTCGCTGTCCCTTGAGGGTACCTACTTCTGCAACCGTTGGAAATATGAAATCTTAGGTTGGAAATTTATGGGCTTCTTTTTCATTTCAAAACTAAGATACTCTCAGTTTTTTTTTAATATTGAGGAACGTTCTTTTTCAGGTATTTCTGATGAATTTGGACTTATAATATGGTATCCGAAATTTCACCGGTATTGAGATATGGAATTTCAAAGATTTTTTTTAATCCCTCATTTTTTGGCTTTCTCATTGATTCCTTTTCTTGTTCGACATGACCGCCACAACTTCTCACGCAAATTTTCATTTGTTTTCGTGAATTACATTTCACGACAGAGGTTTGCAGGCTCCGTCTCATTTCCTCAACTGCATCAATAATCCTCTGTCTCAGGATATCGATATTTGCAATCGGCGTCATTTGGTCGTAATCTAAGCTTTTCATATGACCCCATACATATAAATCCATCGGCGGTTAATCAGAGCTCCTTGCCGGCCATGCTATGGGTCCGCCTCTTCCAATCCATTTATTTGGATACTTGTCGTTTAACCATGCTTGAACATTATTGGGCTCACAAAGCGAGGTAACTTAAATTTGAAGAAAAGAAAGCGGTCACATGGGGGATTCAGTCTAAACTTGTGGATGGCCATCATTTCAAATTACATGTTATACTTGCTCCCCGATAATTTGGATTTGGATACGGAATGTTCGAGCATGGTTGAACAGGAATAACTCAAATAAGTTTCCTGGAAGAGGCGGGCCCATTAGATGGTCAGCGAGGAGACCCGATTTAACGCCTATGGGTCATGTAAAATTAAAAAAATATCATTATGTTTCGTTTTGTTTCATTCACGTAAATTACCTTCTTTCATCTAGAACTAAAAATGTACCCCCTTCTGACATATAATTAATTTGGTCAATACTTTTTACATATAATGGCAAGTGTTATACCTTCTCGAAAAGCTGAAAAGTGAAAAAAGTTTTTTGGAAATATTCCCAGAATAACTTCCATCCTTTTTTTCTACAGGAGAGTGCTTCAAATTTGAAAACAATCGGTGGAAATTCTTAAATTCTATCATTTATCAAGCTGTTAGTAGTAGGTACAATTTTTTTTAAAACGTTTTTATCAGTTGACATCTCCTCTACCTAGATTCACCAAAACAACCTACCATAGTTGCCCTATTTTTAAAAAGTTCAATGAAATCTCCAAACGATGAGGGATAAAAAAATATTTGAAATTAAATTTCTCAATAACGGTAAAATTTAGGAATCCCCATTATAGGACCCAATCATCATAAATAACCTGAAAAATAACGTCCCTCAATATTCAGTATGACTCAATAACCTGTAACCCTGTATGGAATGATTTGAATGATCTTGACCGAAAGACAATTTCAGCTGACAATATCACTTGGTCTGCATTAACAGCACTGTAACGGGTGCTTACTGTCTTCTGGGAGATGAAATCAAAACTGAAGGAAATACAGCAATATTCAACAATGTTTGGTTATCATAGATACATAGAATGTCATGCCAATCAAGTCAAGCCAACTACATTCAAGCATAATATCAGAAATTCATTGTTTATATCCACATTCATTATTATGTGAACCAAACAGAAAATGTACAATGTGAACTCTTTGAATCATCCAACATAACGGCTGTTAACATCCTCTCACAATTATGCCAGAAAACACATACAGTTAACAGCACATAATCAACTATTGAGATGAACTCTTCTATTGAAGGTGTTGCACTGATTGAAGATGTATTCATCCAATGGTTGAATGTGTGCTGCCAATTGTATGTGTTCTTTGGCATGATTTTGAGTGAAAGTTCGCAACCATTTCGTTGGAAGCTTCATGGAACTCACCTTGTAACTTTTCTGTTTGCTTCACATAATTTAGAATGTGGATAAATTAAATGAATTTCATATATTATTCTTGAATGATGTTAGCTTTACTAGGTAAGCCCTTTTCTGAATGCGTATGTATATCTGATAACCTATGATGTTGAATATTGCTGTATTTCCTTTAGTTTTACATTCATCTTATGATAATTTGGGCTGGAATGGTTTTTCAGTCAATAGCATTCATATAATTTTATAATAAAGAGGGAAAGATAAATGTGTAAGACATAAGTTTTAAAAAATTTTTTAATTTTTTCTGCACAGAAAATGTTTAAATTTCTATTTATCAATAAATTAAATAAATAAATAACAATTAAAATTCAATTTCCATATAAATTAAATATTGAATTTCAACTTTTAATTCAAGAAGAAAGGCGATTTCGGTGAAGCACTTTTGTGGAATCTCACTATGAGAAATTGCACCGAAATCACTGTTTCTGCCTTATTTATTCCTCATTATAAAATTATTTGATTGGTCCTGGCTGAACAAGAATTTCAGCCCCCAATATCATTTGGTCTGCACATTCACTGTTATTGGACTCACTGTCTTCTGAATGATGAAAGGAAAATTAAAGGAATCACATTATTCAAAGAATTTTGGTTATTATACATACCTCCACATAAGTATAAATATAAGAGTCAACTTATTACCTGAAGCCAACAACATTCAAGTATAATATCCGAAATTCATTGTTTATATCCACATTCATAATCTTAATTATGAATTCTTTCCACCGTCCGATTTTTTGTTTGATTCACATAAATGTGAAACAAACAGAAAATGTGCAAGGTGGAAAGAATTGGTTATCCCTGAACTACAACAATTCAACCCTATGAGTTAAAGAAGAATAACTGACATAATACGGTCATCTTCTTCTTCTTCTTCTCTGTGCGGTGCCTTACCGGCCGAACTGAGGCCTAGTGGCCCATTGTTCACCCTCATCGTTCTATAGAGACTCAGCTCCTCAGACACGAAGACAGAAATGTCGCGAGCCTGCCAGGAGTGGTCCCTCTCACCATAGGAATAGAAGGTGTTGGATTTCCTAGGTGTGTTGACCTTAACTCAGTAAGGTTTTCACAGTTGAACAGAATATGCTCAACCGTTTCATCAGTACTCCTGCACCAACGGCATAGGGAGCAGCTCGTCAATCCCATTCTCTTCAAATGCTTGTTAAACAGGTGACCAGTCAATGCACCAGTCACCAGACCGAGTTGTTTCCTCTCCAGCAGCAGAAGCCTATTGACCTCAGATCGCGAAGACGGTCTCTCAATGAGAATCCTCGACCACCTCAGGCCCACCCCTGCGCTCCATTCCGAGGAAAATTCCCTGTTCAGCCAGTTCCTGAAGAAACTTCTGACAGATGTGCGACAGATTGGCAGCGAAGGCTCCGGACCAACAAATGCTAATCTGGCTCCCCGCCTAGCCAGTTCATCTGCCTTGACGTTACCAGGTATATCCGCATGAGCCGGACACCAGATTACTTTCAAAAAGTTATCAGAGCCCAGCCCACGCAGAGCTTTCCTGCATTCTTCTACCAAAAGAGAATCAACTCTAACATCAGATAGAGATTTCAGAGTTCCCTGGCTGTCGCAACATATATAAATGTGCTGGCCAGAGTATCCCCTGCGAATGTTTTCCAGTGCGCATGCAAGAACCGCAAATAGCTCAGCCTGCACAGAGGAACAGTCCTTCCCCAGAGGGATAGCCTGATTGAAGTGAGGACCCACGATTCCGGCCCCAGACCCTGTTGCTGTGACAGAGCCATCAGTGAACCAGGTGGGACCTTCTGGACTAAGAAGCCTGTTTGATGAAGACCATAGGTCTCTGTCGGGAACAATTACCCTGTAGGGTTCGTCGAAGTAGAACGGTCATCTTCGTTCGAGAAATCATTTTTTGCGAAATTTTTCAAATTTCTTCATTCATAACAAATGAGTTTCTGATATTATACTAATTTTCAAATTTCTTCATTTTGTATCATATGAACAATTCCACCCAATCATGTCAACATAACACTGATAATAGACCATAACTTTCCGAGCACGGGTTGGATGTTCGGCTAAGGTGAACGAACGCGAAGGTAAGGGATCGAGTTAACCCTATATGCTATGGACTCATATTGATTCATTTCGATTTTGAAGTTTCATATATTTAATATTTCGAAATGTCACGATGTCATTAGCAAAAAATATTCTATCCGAATAACCCTTCGACATTATTGAAATGCTCACAAAAATGACAACTTTCTCAAGCTTGTTGCTTGTCGGCTTTTTTAAGCAAAAAGCTTTCGAAATATGTCATGAAATTTTTTCGTAGAAATATAAATGTCTTTGGGTTATTACTGCTGCATTTTAGAAATCGAAAGAGCCCAGCTATGATTGCACTGTGTCAAATTTGACAGGTTAGTCTGGAATTATTACACTCTTCCATCAATATAGCCCATAGAGACAATATAGCCCATAGAGATAGAATAGTATTTTATCTCTATGATATAGCCAGATAAATTCGCTTTTCAGTGTGTTTGTTATTGAAAAACTGCATTCGGTCATTTCCTTCGGTGTCGGGCTCTTTCTCAAAAAATGAAAATGACTTCATGCAGTTTTTTGACAACACACTGTCATGCAAAATTATCGGTAATTTTGATGCACTTGTACAATTACTTGTGCGATTACTTGTGATAATTTACATCATATTTACTCCTTTTGTTCAATATTCTGGCCAGCATTCGCCAGCCATCGTCAGGAAAATTATTAACTAACAGTTCTCAGAAAATAATCGATATGTTTTTGATTCGTTTATTGTTCAGGATTTTCTTTTAGGTTGAATTCCATTGTTGCCCAGATGTTTTTTATATCAACAGAGTGTCGACTGATAGGTTTTTCGGTTATTGACAAGAAAGCTGTTTGCTTGAATTTTCTACGTCTCAGTCTATTCTGTGCTTCGATTGAAAACTACCGGATTTTATAGAGAAAAGCTTCTGTAATATAAAAAAAAGAAAAACAGGGACGTGAAAATTTGAGGCAAGCAGCCTTCTTGTCAATAACCGAAAATATCATCCATAAACCATCTGTTGAAATCAAAAACATCGGGCTCCAATAAAAAGCTCCTGCCTAAAGAAGGTCTAATAAATATTGACAAATGAGTAATGAATGAAGAATTATTACTTATTATTAGGTATTTCAAGACGATAAGATGGCTGGCGAATGCTGGCCAAAAAGTTGAACAGAATTATTTGATTTGATGGAAATAACCAGATAATATATTAATATATAAATTCATGTATGAATGATGAAAAAATTTCCCTGATTATTCTTGTACTTCCCTCAGTTTTACTTTTATCGTTCAAAAGACAGAAATCACCCATTATAACCGTGGCTGCGAGGACAAGTGATAATGAGGGTTGAAATTGTTTTCCCGTCAAGATCATTACAATTATCATAAAAATGAAAGAATAGAATGATTTCAGCGAAACCTTATTTATGAAGGAACAACCCACTGCATGCAAAATCTCTTGAATGTGTAATAACCGCCTTAAAATTTCAACAGAAAGGATGAAGAAAAGCAGAAATTGATACTCATTTATTTTGCTGACGTTTCGGAAATATATTTCTTCATCTTCAAGGCTGTACTAAATTAAGGAGCACTAGAAAACAATACATAAAAATACAAAAAGGGAAAAAGGGAGCGAGATAATCAACTCGAAGCTGTAAACATTAATTAAAATCATCATAAAATCGAAAGCAATCTTCAAATAAGTTTTGGAAAATACATTCGTCTAGACAGTGAGTACCCACGTTGTTGTGTTTTTCATACGTATTTTTGATAGTATCATTTTCACTTACAATATTCAGTTTTTAATTGTTTTGTACCATTCAATAACCTGTGATAATATCCTAGTCTTCAACTTTTATAATCTAAGCTTTATTTTGCCTCGTATTTCATGTATCATTTTGTATGTCATATGAATCATATTCATATTCCAATGGTAAATGTGTGCTGCTCATTGTATGTATTCTATGTAAAGATTTCAAGTGAAAATTGGCAAACATTTCGTTTGAAACTTCATAGAGCTCATCTAGTAATTTTTCCGTTTGTTTAACATAATTCAGGATGTGGATATAACAAATGAGAGTTTCTGTTATTATACTTGAATGAAGTTGGCTTCATAATGTTGGCTCTTGTCTGTGTGTATTCCTTTTTT
This sequence comes from Propylea japonica, assembly GCA_013421045.1. Lineage (NCBI taxonomy): Eukaryota > Metazoa > Arthropoda > Insecta > Coleoptera > Coccinellidae > Propylea > Propylea japonica. The sequence goes on along the minus strand of CM024245.1, from coordinate 31,071,967 downwards.
GCGTGAAGAAAACCAAACATTGTTGAATATTGCTGTATTTCCTCCACTTTACTTCTATATTTACATAGACCGTTAGATCCTACGGTAATCGCGGCAGTGAGGAACAAGTCATATTTCGGCATAATCCCATTATGAAAGAGTAATTCGCTACATGGAAAATACCATGTAAGTGTGAAAACCGTCATAAAAAATCTCCGGCTTCAAGACGAAAATTGACTTTTAGATTTTTGACGAAATCGTTATTTTCCTCACCAAGAGAATAAGAGTTCATTCTTCTGCATAAGGACGGCACACTCTTATTGTTGACGTGAAGTTCGTGATGATGGAGCATTAATTGAAATATTATTTGAGCTATCAAAATTAAATCCACTTTGTCTGTTTATGCTGCTAACATGAATTCAACTGAGAATATTTAATAAAGACAGTTTTCATCTTGATATACCATAAGAGGCCAACGAGACAGAAAACGCCTTAATTTCGAAATTACCCTGTAACTAAAGCTGAAAGCACTTCCATGAATAGGTCGCTCATACATTTTCAATTCGAAGTTTTATATCACCAATGATTGCTAAAAGATCGCCAGGGTACAACGGATTCGGAATACAATGAATTATGTGAAAAATAACGTAAATAAACTAATGCAAAAACGTAAGAAACAAAATATGACTAATCATCGCAACAAATGTGAAAGATGCGCTCGAAAAAGATAGTCAGTATCGAGCCGTGATAGCGGTCGGAGTAAACGGTGTTATGATTTCTTTACTTGTTGGTAGTTATAAAAAGTGAAATCCTACGAATAGTGAGCACTAAAACAATATCTACAATTTGAGACAAAAATAACAAACAGATGATGAATTTTCAAGGTACAAACAAGAGTGGTCGTTATAAATTTCGGTAGAATGATAATAGCAATAGTAATTTTGGACGAAACACCCCATATTTAGGGTATCCAGCTGTACAGGGTGAGCATATTTCGATGTTTTAGAGCACTACAACTTTTAAACCTGAGGAGACAGACAAAATCTGATACCCGTTTCTCGATCTCTTTTTTCGGGAAACTAACAAGAGTAGTATTCAATTTTGGCTACCTTCTTTTGTTTTCGAGCTATAAGCAAAATTGGAAGAGTGGCAATATCGAAAAAAATTCATATCTCCGCTAATACTGATGATAGAGCTCTGAAATTAAAACATTATACAGGCACTTTTTTACGTAGAATCCAGTACTCGCCTTTTTTGCACCATTTCTAATTACGGAGCTATGACCCAAAGTTATGTTTTTTAAAATGGAATATTAAATTTTTGTGGCATTTTCTGTAAGCTTAATTTTTTCTGATTTCAAAAATATATAACATTGTATGGTTTGTATCAATATGAGTATAGAAAATGATCAAAAACCTATTTTCGTCTGAGTCTCAATATTTTCTATGGTTTCAACTGTTGATGAGCACAGAAAAATTTAGCATCGTATAATTACCACAATATCTTTCCAGTATTCTTTTCATTTCTATGCTCTTACTCAATTTCTCCAAGATGAACTGCTGTGAAACTTGATCCCTCATTCTAAGTTATAACTAAGATGTCTAAAATAAGACATCTTAGTTATAACCTACTGACCTTTTATTGTAATCACTATTAGGTATTGAAAAATATTTTTCCTTTATTACTTTTCTGATTGAATTGATAACTTCAATCATATCTATATACGTTATTTCATATGCGATTTGAAATAGACTACTAAGCACTTGTGCGTATTTATTCTGGAGTGCAATAAAAATTTTTCTTGCATTCATCTCATTATAACTAAGTATATCGATTGAAACGGAGGATCATGTGGATCTTTTGTTATTTCCAAATCCATTTCAAGATATCAGTTTTTATGAAATATATCCATGTTCGAATTTTTGGAGAGAAATTAGTTGAAAGCATAGAAATAATGAGATTGACGGAAGGAGACTGCTCTGTTATAGGAAGCTCCATTTTTCTGTGCTCGTCAACCATAGAAAATATTGAGACTCAAATGAAAATAGGTTTTTGACCATTTTCTATACTCATTGATACAAACCATACAATGTTATATATTTTTGAAATCAGAAAAAATTAAGCTTTAAGAAAATGCCACAAAAATCTAGTTTTTCCATTTAAAAAAACATAACTTTGGATCATAGTCCGTAATTAGAAATGGTGCAAAAAAGGCGAGTATGTCACTGGATTCTACGTAAAAAAATGCATTTATAATGTTTAAATTTCAGAGCTCTATCATCAGTATTAGCAGAGATATGAATTTTTTTCGATATTGCCACTTTTCCTATTTCCGCTAATAATTCCAAACAAAAGAAGGTAGCCAAAAATGAATACTACTGCTGTTAGTTTCTGAGAAAAAAGAGATCGAGAAGTGGGTATCAGATTTTGTCTATCTCCTCTGGTTTAAAAGTTGTAGTGCTAAAACATCGAAATATGCCCACCCTGTACTTGTAGGCAGTGGGTTATAATTCACTGGCGTGAAGGACGTACCTAGTTGACTTAGAAACCAAAAATTGTTCAGAGTTTGCAGTCAACCATTACGAAGATACAAGGTAATTAAGCTTTTCTGCCAAAACTATACTTGTCGATAGTTTCTGATTGGATGAGTATTTTTCAAAAAAAAATTGGTAGAGATGATCATAACAAGACTTTCAATTTTGACACAAGGAGAACAAAATCCCAGAGATGTATTGGGAGAAATAAGATGTTTCTGTGAGGTTTGAAATGTTTACCCTGTATATGTGTTTCAGAATCTGAGGATAGATCTCGCAGTATCGATACTACTCGTGATTTCGAAGATCAGCGCACCTAAGAGAAAAAGTTATGTTGAGATACAAGGTGTCCCGGATAAGATGAAAAACATTTCAATGGGAGGCAAAAAATACCTCGAGGATCCCAAAGTAAGTAGTAACTAGGAGATCTAGATTCTGAGATACAGGGTTTCTTAAATTTGAATAAAAATTTAAACCACTGTCTCTTCTGAACGAAATCGCCGATTTATCCGAAAATTGTAATGAAGATAGCTCTTTCAGAAGATACAGTGGTTTTATCTCAATTCAAATTTTTCATATGTTTCCCATCTAATTCATGACACCCTGTATGTTTAGGAAAGTATAATTTTCATCGAATGACCCACATATGACTATCTTGATTGTGACAAAAATTTAATTCTTTTGAATTTAGTTTATTTACTCTTCAAGTTGTATAAGCTTTCACTCCAAAGTTCTCTTGAATATATTCAAAACGCAAAGAACTAATGATGTATGTTTAGGAAAGTATAATTTTCACCGAATGACCCACATATGACTATGGTGATTGCGACAAAAATTGTATTCTATTGAATTTAGTTTATTTACTCTTCAAGTAGTATAGACTTTCATTTCAGAGAACTGTGATGGCATTCATCACAACTCTTGGTACATAAAAACCGAAAGACAACAAAGTCCACAATATTAGTTCCTATCAATTCTCAGTGAATATGATTTAGAAAAAGTCCTTTTCAAAAAGAAAGATTAACAAAAGGCAACTGAAATGGAACGAAAAATTCATCATGATTTTTGTAAAAGGGTAAGTACGTACATCCAACTCCAATACGATCATATTATTAATTACCTAATGATTTATTGATTTTTTTAAGGCTGTTGTCATTACGTAGGCCATTACATGCATTTATTATTTTTTGGTTTAACCATAGCATGAATGTATTGAAGTTAGATGTGCCCATTGTGAACATTTATTGTAAATTTGTCGTTTTATTTCAGCCATTGCTTGTTCAATTAATATTACTTAAAAGGAGGAGTTTCTATAAATCATTTACCTCTTTTAAAATTTCATTCCGTCACACAGATTTTATTGAAACTGATATCGTAGACCTTGTTTTTTTTTGTTCTTCATGTACTAAAGGTGCCAAAGGTGGTGATGATATACATGCAGAACATTTCGAACCTGATACAAACACTCAATTTTACCCAATACGTCACTGTATTTCATTTTCTCAAGATTGTTCCAGTTACCTTGAGTTTAACATCTCTACCAAATTTCGTTGAAAAATATTCACCTGATTAGTAGTTATCGACAGAATAATTTTGGCAGAAAACGTAAAATCACCCTGTATCTATGAAGCGATGGACATCCTTAAAATATTTTCCGTTTCTAAGTTTACTAAATAAACGTCCTTCACACCTGTGAACTATGGCTCTCTAGTTGCAGGACAACCCGTACAGTTAATAGATCAGGACTTAATATTGGTAATCTTACAAAGCTGTCATAACGTCATTTCGTAATTTCACGAATCAGGGATGTTTTTTAGAGACTAGTCGATTATTTACAGGAAATAACTCAGTTACGTGCGGAGAATTGTACTGAAAGTTTATTTCGTGCGCGTTTTGAATATTTTGTTTGTGAATATTAAGTGGTAATTAAATTTTTTTGAATTTTTTCAGGTAACAACATAAATACTGGACCTTTTATAAATTAGAGATATCAGTGATCATTTGAGACGAAACATACAAACAGTTTCACGGGATTACATTTCGAATTTCTCAGGCGCAGAAAATTATTCGAATCATCTCCAAAAATAGTTCTAGGGTGGAGAGATCAAAAGTGAATATAATGGAACCTCTGCAAGAAATTGAAATGAATAGACTTTTATGCAAATCCAAGCGGCTGATGAGTAGGTTGATATGAGCATAGACTAACTGAACGGCTTCAACGACATCTTTTTTTGTACAACATTACTAATTCGTGAAAAAAGCTCAATTGAAAAAGGAATCTGTATCGTAAAGCTGCCTCAAAAAGAATTCTGTGGTGCACCTTTTGAATAGGTAGGTACACCCATATACAAGGTGCAAAAAAAAGTTTTTTCGAAATTCAATTTCCAAAAGGAAATCTGAATGGATTCGTGCAAAAGTTATCGATGAGTGAGGAAATTTATTTTCATGAAAATAATACCTGCAACGAACTTTCATCTGATTTTGTTTTGGAATCGAGAAGTGAGGATCAATAATCAAATTCTGGATAGAATAAAAATTTATTAACTGAAATAGATATCACCAATTGAAAATACAGATTCATTTCATAAATATCTAATCAATAAACTAATAATTGCATTGAAAACATTCTCAAAAACTACAATAATGAATTCAATAATACAAAATATGAGTATTTACCTACTAAACTTATTCAATATGCAAAACTTTTTGAAAACTATCCTAATTCTTATAGGTAACAGAATATTTATAATATATATTTTGAAATCACCTTTTTGCATCTCGATTTTCACATCCAATAACACAACACATCTTCACTCTTGCAGGCATATCGAAATTCATGATATATTTCAAAAAGAACGTGTCAAACCACTCCTTGTGTCAGTTGACAATTCAAAGGTTTTTTGATAATAACGATTTTACATACTTACTATTTTCTCGATAGGATTTCCATGAATGCAACGACATCTAACTATCAAATTGAGAATAATTTTTTCGTGTATTAGTATCCTCCTCCGACAGCTGGCGCGACATATACGAGTGGCTCATCTATTATTTAAGTTTGTCTATGGATATGAGCATGAAATATAAGTTTGATTACTTGAATTCATTCACATAGCATGAACGGTCGGCAGAACTTTTATTGAGTAGGTTGTTTATTACTTACTAGTGCGAATATCAACATTTAAATTTTGTTTTCCAAAAGACCCTTTCATATATTTCAGTATGCCCAGTAAACAATTTTTTGTTTCTCATTATTTTGTAAACGTCAGTTTCCAAAACACAATATTAATCAAGAAAGTTTATTTTATCAAGTCACTAACTTGTAAAACTGACAGTTAACTTGTAAAATTTTTACAAGTTAGTAGTATTATTTACATTGATAGTTGTCAAGTACTTGCTTCTAATTTAATTGATCCTTCTAATTTCAGAGTTCCTGGAACAATGTATTTCTCAATAAACGTTCTCAAACTATTCAAAAACGATATTCGTTCCTTGTTTTATTCGTATCTATTTGTTTTTCTTCTCAAAATTGCAAATATCCTAGAGGTTTTCGACCTGTAAACTCACTGACAGTTGTAACGTACTTACTTCTAATTTCATTCATTCTTTTAATTTGATCGTTGCTGAAACAAATAATTTTAGTAATAAACGTTATAAAAATATTAAAAACGATATTCATACCTTGTTTCATTTGGATCTGGCCTTTTTCGTCGTCAGAAATGAGCAATATTCTCGAAGGACTTCCCTTTCGTAAAGCCACTGACAGTTGTCATAATTTTCCGATGTCATAAATAATCATAAAATAATCCATAGCTTACGACATTTGCGACAAATTATTGAGATTTTTTTGGAATTTATCTAACCTTTTTACAAATGAGAAACAAATAAAATATAAAACAATACATGCAAGGAACGGGTTTTACTGGCTCAAGGAGGTAACTGACTCGCCTGCGGCTCGTCAATATATCCTCCATTCGCCAGTAAAAACCCTCTTACCTTGCTAGTAATGTTATATACTATATCATGATATAAATTTTCTCGGAAGTTTGATCTAATTGCTGTGAAAATTGATATAGACATTAAACTTCCACGCATGACTTGAACAGCAATTTGATGGTCCCATTTTTTGTACTTTTCATCTTCAAATTCTGCGTTTCAGAGTCATTTGTAACAAGAGAGTTACAGCTGAGCTGAACCAGTGCTTAGATATTGAAACCACATATTTCTCCAATATTCAATATACAAAAGGAAGTTTTATCCGCAAACAAGAGGATTATCAGATACGTGGTCAGCTCGTTGGTGAATGTTAGAAAAAGCAAGGGCTCCAACTTCGATCCCTGAGGAACTACGGACTTTATGTTCTTACTTCCTGATAGTAAGTTATTCCACAGGACTTTCTGGTGTCTGTTCGAAAGAAATGAAAAGACCATAGTAATGACCGCACCTCCAAACCGTAATATTGAAGCTTACTCCTCAGAATGTCATGGTCCACAGCAGTGGCGGCTTGTGACAGAATAAAGTGATGAGGCACATCAAAAAAAAATATTAATCTTATAATTCTTTTTGTCAGCTGCATACTTATCATTATGAAAAAATCCTTCGGTATTATAGCGTTTTATTGGGTGGTAATTGCCCCGAGATAATTTTTCAACTCGCTTCAACCAGTTTTTCACTAAACCCTATCGGAATATGTATTATTAAAACTGCCAAAAAATAATTTGATTCGAGTTACACTGCCAGTAGGCCAGTAATACTCTCATTTTGAGACCTCCGATTCGATTTTCCCACCGCACCGATAGTCAAGATTTGGAATAGGTTGTATAACTTCTTCAATTGTACATATTTTATACTCATAGGAATGACTCAAAAACTGTTTCTGTTTTATTGAAAACTCTGCAATATCACGAGTACTGCACAAACCCAATAAACCCAACCAGAGTGAAATTTCACTATCTTCCGCTTCACGATTAACCCGAATATGTGCAGTTTGCCGATGAAACGAAACGAATACGGATCAAGGGTAGATAGTCCGGTCAATCCAGACCAAAAAATTAGGGTGAAGTTACATAAAATCCCAACAAGCCGAAAATCGGTAAAATTGTTCAAAACATAATAATAAATAATATATAAAATTCCCAATCATTCCCGTGGATGGACAAAAATTTATTCAAGTTCAAAGGTCGAAAAATGAGTTTTTCGCGATTTTCAGCAAAACGGTGAGTTTAATTCAAAAAAGTAATTCAGACAAAAATGTAGATGTTAAAATTATCTTCAAAAAATGTATCAATACTTTTTTTCCTACGAGGCACCGTTTCTGAGATAAAACGCTTCAAATGTTCTAAGAGTTGTTACTGAGGCTAGCCTCAAATTCACCTTAGAAGCCGCAATAGATAAACAACGAAGGGGAAGTTCATGATATCGTAACGTCGATGTGATAACGCGCTAGACAAGGAAGCGCGTGAGGCAAGCCTCACCTCACCGTTTACGCCTTGAAGAGGAAGTGAGATGAATGTACAAAATCGTCGGACCTTAACGCCTGTAACGTGTAACGTTACGGTCCATTTTTGTGCATTCATCGTAACGTCAGTAACGTGTAATGTTACAGACGTCTGTAGCTGTACCCGGCTTGAGATTGAGCTCGGATATTATGGAAGACGAGTGCAGTATCGTACAAAAATTGAGACTGAACAACATAATGGGATGATGAAATTGATTAATAATATTGGATTAATTCGCTTGATATTATTTGTGATTTCCGTAATTTATTTGGTGAGGCACTGCCTCACCTGCCTCATAGGACAAGCCGCCACTGGTCCACAGTATCAAATGCTTTTGATGAATCCTGTGAAATAATTTCTGATAGCCATTTCTCATCCAAGGACTTGACTATCTGATTCATCTCCAGTAGCAAAGTTTTTGTCGATCTGCTGCTCCTGAAGCCATGTTGTTTTTTGTTGAACATTGCATTTTCTTCAGAATGTGTAAGAATTCATAACTTATTGCTTTGATCTGCCACCATTACCATAGAGGCTCATCGTCCATTGACGATAAAAGTAACAGTCAGGGAAGTAGATGAGTAATTAGTCATTGTAACATTATGCAGCAAAATTGAACTATGTGTAATTATCATAACATCAAGATGGTGAACAGTCTATCCTGAACTCGCTGTCCCCTAAGGCTACCTACTTCTGCAACCGTTGGAAATATGAAATCTTAGGTTGGAAATTCATGAGCTCCTTTTTCATGGCAAAAACTAAGATATTTCTAGTTTTTTTATGTTGAACTTTGGGAATTGCAGAGTAATCTTCAGATTATTACGTATTCTGGCATACCGTTTATATAGATGACCTTCTATGAGATTTTCAACAGGAAGGCTGTTCTTGTTAGATATTTTTACGTAGAGCTTATTGATGAATACAATTTTTTTCTGGGCTATCGCTTTTGTGTTATAACTCAAACAAACTGTTTTTCAATATGACACCTTATATTTAATTTGACCATTGATTTGCATTATTTTTTCTGATTGAACTAATTAATAACACTTGATTTCTCGAATCAGTTCAAATTCAACACATAAATTCATACTATTTCAACACGAAGTTAACAAAGAGAATGAAAACAATTATAATTCTAACTATTTCAAATTATGTTCTGAATATAATTTGCACTTAATTGATTCATGGCACTGCGGAACCCCTGTATTTGATGCTATATTTCATTCAAGGTAATAATATAGTTTTGCGATATACAGGTTTGGAAATTCACATCTGAAACATGAATAATACAATGCATCAGAGAAAGAATTTCGCAGTACAGTTGAACAGTGGTATATTCAAAAGATTTAAGTGCTACTTGTCGGACAGAAATGAATTGTCCTAAGCGGATAATGCAGTTGTCTTTGTCTAATCGTTGTGAGTGGCCTGAATAAACCAGTATGGTAGGCAACTTAAAGGACTTGCTTCGGGTATTATGGGCAGCATGACGCCCCTGTTACTTGATTCGAGATAGACAACCATATCATTCGTTTATTGGGCCATCCATTCTGTCAGTAACATAGCACGTACATCTGTCGAATATACTACTGTTCAACTGAATGGCGAAATAATCTCTTCAATGCATTGAATATCGTATGTTTACGATGTGAATTTCCTGTATAAGAACACATGGTGCGGGTGTCAATTCTCGGGATCACTCGTTAGACGAACGTATACGTTCGTGACTTTTTGATCGTAGATTTTTGGATATTGAAACAATTATATCCGTTCGAAATGAATGTAAACTTTCGGAACGAGTTATTGACGATATGCTAGAGAATTTAACTCACTTCCAACTGTTATCTGGATTTTACGCGCTCATGAACGTATACGTTCATGAACGAGTGATCCCGAGAATTGACACCCCGATTCTTTGGCAACATTGTTCTCCTGTCTTATCAGTATAAATATTTTTCGGGGGGCTTTTTTGAAAAAATAGTGAAAATATAACGCCGTAAATGAATAACGAGGTATAGCTGAAGCGTTTCTCCCAATAAGAGTTACGCATATGCTTAATGTCAATGTCATTCATCATTCAAGAACAATATTTAGAACATAGCGGACAGAATTTTGAACAAATTCTTTAAACGCTTAGGTCAAAACATCTGTTGCTAAGGGATTTCAGAATTATTATTGTCGTTATTCTTCTTGTTTCTTTCTTGTAGTTAAAATCAATACAAGTATAAAAATCGAATTCTCCCATGAAATTATTTCAAAAAACCAAGTGTTATAAAATACTCCAATTATAAGAAAACGATAGCCCAGAAATTTTTTTTACAAGTGTATCCATAAAAAACGGAATCATTAAAAAATCCTTGTAACTCTCAAAGTTTCAGTTTTTGAATTTTTTTATAGAAATGTAGTTCAAAGATTTTAATATCTCGAACGGGCAGATATACCCTTAGGGACAGCGAATTTGAGATGCACTGAACATATCGATCAGGTACTTCTAATGAAGCCAACCATATTCAAGTACAACATCATGAATTCAATCGGTATATCCTCATTCTTAATTATTTGGAACTAACAGAAAAAGAACAGGGTAAACTCTTTGAATCCTCCAATAAAATGGCTGTTAACTTTCACTCACAATCATGCCCGAAAACACATACAGTTAACAGCACATAATCAACTATTGAGATGAACTCTTCTATCGAAGGTGTTACACTGATTGAAGATGTATTCATCTAATGGTTGATTGTGTGCTGCTAATTGTATGTGTTCTTTGGCATGATTTTAAGTGAAACTTCACAACCGTTTCGTTGGAAGCTTCATGGAGCTCACCTTATACCTTTTCTGTTTGCTTCACATAATTCAGAATGTAGATATAATGAATGAATTTCTGATATTATACTAGATTACTAGAATGTAGTTGGCTTTATTAGGTGGGACTTGTCTCTTTGTGTATATATGTATTTCTGATAACCAGCAGTATTGATGTATTAGCCAGCAAAATTCCAGATTTCCTTTAGGTTTACTTTTATCTATCAAAAGACGGTGAGCACCTATGATAACGGTGGCAGTGCAGACCAAGTGATATTGAGGGCTGGAAATGTCTTTCAGTCAAGATTGCGATGATATCATTCAACAATATCTAGCCCAAAACTGTTTTTTCATTGAAATTAAATTATTTACATGAAAATAAGTGGGGTAGACACATGCGTAGTGTAGAATGAAATTGACTACAGGGTCTCTATAAATGATTATAACAACCTATTTGGTGTTGGACTATTATAAATATTCATAAATATGCTGATGTGAACTTTAATTCAAACAAACGATACTGTGAGTTAGAGGGTTTTTTTTCAGTTTTTTTCTGATGAATTTGGTCCCATGACCCATAATATGGTATCCGAAATTTCACCGATATTGGGATATTTAATTTCAAAGATTCTTTTCAATCCCTCATTTTTTGGCTTTTTCATTGATTTTTTTTTTCTTGTTCGACATGACCGCCATTTCTCACGCAAATTTTCATTCGTTTTCGTGAATTTCATTTCACGACAGAAGTTTGCAGGCTTCATCTCGTTTCCTCAGCTGCATCAAAAATCCTCTGTCTCAGAATATCGATATTTGCAATTGGCGTCATCTGGTCATACTCTAAGCTTTTCATAAGACCCAATACATACAAATCCATCGGCGTTAAATCGGAGCTCTTTGCCGGCCATGCTTTGGGTCTGCCTCTTCCAATCCATTTATTTGGATACTTCTCGTTTAACCATGTTCGAACATTATTAGACTCACAGAGCGATGTAACTCAAATTTGTAGAAAACAAATCGGTCACAAAGGAGATTCAGTCTTAACTTGTGAATGACCATCATATCAAATTACATGCTATACTTGCTGCGCGATAATTTGTATACAAAATGTTGGACGAGAGTTACTCAAATAAATTGACTGGAAGAGGCGGGCTCATAGTATGGTCAGGCAGGAGACCCGATTTAACGCCAATGGATTTTATGTGTGTGGTCGTATGATATTAAAAAAATATTCCGTTTCTTTTTGTTTCATTCACGTAATTACTTTCTTCAATCTAGAACTAAAAATTTAACCTCTTCTGACATAACTGTAATTAGGTCAATGTTTTCATATATAATAGCAAGTGTTAAACCTTTTCGAAAAGCAGAAAATTCGAAGAAGTCTCTAGAAGTATTTGCAGGATAACTTCAAATATGAAAACATTCAGTAAAAATTCCTCAATTCTAACATTTATCAAGCTCTTAGTAGCAGGTTCAGGTTTTCTTCATCATTTTTATTAATTGACATCTTTTCTACCTAGATTCACCAAAACAACCGACCGTAGGAGCATTTTTTTTAAATCAATGAACAATCCAAACAATGAGGAATATATAATATTTGAAATTTAATATTTCAATAATTTAGGATACCACATCATAGGATCCAATTCATCATAAATAACCTGAAAAATAACGTCCTTCAATATTCAGTATGATAACCTGTAACCCTGTATAAAATGATTATTTTGAATAATCTTGACTGACAGACGATTTCAGCTGACAATATTACTTGGTCTGCATTACCACCACTATCATAGGTGCTCGCCGTCTTTTGAAATATGAAATTAAAACTAAAGGAAATACAGAAATATTCAACCATGTTTGGTTATCGTGAATACGTACAATGTCATACAGTCAAGAGCCAATCAAGTCAAGCCAACTACATTCAAGCATAATATCAAAAATTCATTTTTCATATCCACATTCATAATTATGTGAAACGAACAGAAAATGTACAGTGTGAAATCTTTGAATCATCCAACATAATGGCTTTAACTTCCACTCACAATTATGCCAGAAAACACATACAGTTAACAGCACATAATCAACTACTGAGATGAACTCTTCTATTGAAGGTGTTGCACTGATTGAAGATGTATTCATCCAATGGTTGAATGTGTGCTGCCAATTGTATGTGTTCTTTGGCATGATTTTGAGTGCAAGTTGGCAGCCATTTCGTTGGAAGCTTCATGGAACTCACCTTGTACCTTTTCTGTTTGCTTCACATAATTCAGAATGTGGATATAATAAATGAATTTCTGATATTATACTTGAATGTAGTTAGCTTTACTAGGTTAGCCCTTGTCTGTGTGTGTATGTGTGTCTGATAACCTAACATGTTAAGTATTGCTGTATTTCCTTTAGTTTTACTTTCATCTTTCGAAAGACGGTAAGCACTTGTGATAACGGTGGCAGTGCAGACCAACTGATATTGGGGGCTGGAATGGTTTTTCATTCGAGATCATTAAAATCATTTTATAATCAGGAAGGAAAGGTGATTTCGGTGAAACACTTTAGTGGAATCTCACTATGAGGAATTGCACCGAAATCACTGATCCTGCCCTACCTATTCCTTATTATAAAATTATTTGAATGATTCTGGCTGAACGGAAATTTCAGCCCTCAAAATTATTTGGTCTGCACATTCACTTATGAATGATGAAGGTAAAACTAAAGGAAATACAGCATTATTAAAAATTTTTTGTTTATTATACATACCTTTACAAAGGTATAGATAAGAGTCAACCTAATACCTGAAGCCAACTACATTCAAGTATAATATCGGAAATTCATTATTTATATCCACATTCATAATTATAATTATGAATTCTTTCCACCGTCCGATTTTCTGTTTGACTCACGTGTATGTGAAACAAACAGAAAATGTACATGGTGAAAAGATTTGGTTATCCCTGAATTACAACTATTAGTTGAAGAAAAACTAATAATTGTGATTTATGGAAAACTGTTGGACTCATTAATTGCTTCGTAGTAATTATTATTTATCTATTTCATAATGTCTGATCTTGGTACTGAGAGGAGCACAATATGGAAGCACTTCAAAATTGTTGACAATCAGAAGGCAAAATGTGAATTTTGTTCGAAAATTATCAGTTATGGTGGCGGCGGCACTGGTAATTTTACCAGGCATATAAATAAAGTGCATTGGACAGTGAAAATTGAACAACAACAACCAATTGCATAAGCGACTCCTATGGTAGAGGTAATTCCCGAGTCTACAGGTACAAGTACAAGCCAGAGTATTACCCCATCAGTCCATTTTTTTACGAAATCCACTAGACCGATACCAATTGGAAGAACGAAACAATTAGATGAGCAGATTGTGAAATTATTGTTAAAGGATATCATCCATTTTATATTGTTGAGTAACCTGAGTTCAGAAACATGTATAAGATGATTCAACCTATTTATACATTACCAACTCGGAAAATAATTTCCACAAATTTGATACTCACACTTTTCCAATCAACTAAGGAAAAAGTTCAAGGAATAAAGAGAGAAGCTGATGCAATATGTCTAACGACGGATAGCTGGACTTCGTTAAGTAACGTGAGTTATATAGCTCGCACAGCACATTTTATTAATGGAAGTACTTGCAAAACGACCAAGGTTTGCAAAATCTGTGGGAGTCGTCACCACTCCCTACTTCATGAAGTGAAACTCAGCAGTAAGCCATTCTGCAAGTCCCCGGTGGTGCCCCCTCGAAAGCTTCCTACACCATCTTTCACTTCAAATAAATCAATCCAATTTTTAACAGTAGACTTGCTGCGATTCAGAAACAAATGAATTTGCCACCATTTTAATTGAAACAGAGTGTGGTAACAAGGTGGAATTCCACTGATGACATGATCGAAAGGATCATTAGATTAAAAAACGCCGTTTTGAGTGCCCTTTCAATAGAGCAGGCTCGACTCATCACTTTATCTAGTGATGATTGTGTACTTCTTCAAAAATGCGTGGAAATTCTAAAAATTTTCAATGGTCACTACAGAGATGAGTGGCGAAAATTCAGTTTCTATCTCTAAGGTAATGAATGGCCTTAGTGAAAATAATGAGAACTCACTTGGAGAGGGCGATCCAGCAGAATGGCCCTGAAGAATATATGAACCTGTTATTCAGTTTTCCGGATCAACTGAGTAACAGGTTCAGAGATTTGGAAAAGAATCCATTGGTTGCGGATGCCATTCTACTGGATCCCCGATTCAGGAAACACGGTATTCTGCATAGAGAGAACTATGAGCAGTGTCGGAAATCAATGACTAAATTAAGATCATTGATTTCGGCTGAAGAAACGACAAAACCAGATCTTCCACAACAAGCTGCTCCTTCATCGAAACCCACCACGAATATATGGGCAGATTTTGATGAAGAAGTGGAAAAAGAAATAATTAGGAACCCCACCGCAGCCAGCATTATCGCGGTTGACAAATATTCAAACGAGCCACTCATTAAAAGAACAGATGACCCTCTTCAGTGGTGACACGAACGGAGGTTGTTGTACCCGAATCTGTAAGTCGGAAATAGATCGCGATCAACCCGATCACGAAAAAACCGTGATCGACCCAGCTTTATGATTCCTTCGTCTAATCTAATTCGATCAGAGATCCTAGATCGCTGCGCTCAGGCATCCCCACTACAAACTGCCATAAAACTAGACCAGCCGCTTATTCGATATCGAATCGCACTGAGGTTTCGATTCTTCCATTGTTCCACTGGACTAGAAGACTGCTCTAATTTTGTACTGAAATCCCATTGTTTCCAACTACATTTTCCATATCTGTATGCTCTTAGCATGATTGTAATTGAAAGGAGGCAACCATGTCATTGGAAGCTTCAAAGAGCTCAACTTGTTCTCTTTCAAACGTTTGCTTCACATAATCCAGAATATTGATATAACAAATGAGTTTCTGATATTATACAAGGATGAAGCTGACTCTTGTCTTTATGTTTAGGTATGTTATGTATAGTGTTTCCCAATAAGGTTGTAGAACTTTGTAAGGTTTTGGCGGCCATATTTGTTTATCAATTTTGACGTTCGAAGTGTCATTTTATTCAGAAAGGTTCAAAGTTTTACCATGAAAAGTTTCACGCTCACACAACGTTTGGAAATCGTCCAAATTTATACGCAAATTCGCGTTCGCCGGTGGCCACGCGAGAGAGAGGCTCATTTCTGGCTGAACGGCTTCGTTAACAAGCAGAATTGCCGATATTGGAGCGATTCTAATCCACAAGTGGTGCAAAAAAGACCTTTGCATCCACAAAAGATCACAGTTTGGTGTGGATTGTGGAGTGGTGGCATCATCGGGCCGTATTTTTTTCCGAATTACGCCGGACAAGCCGTTACTGTGAACGGCCAGTGCTATAGCGACTTGCTGCGTGAATTTCTCTTCCCGAAATTTGATGAAATTGGTGACGACGATCTTTATTTCCAACAGGACGGTGCCCCCCCACACATTTCGAACGACAACATGACTTTATTGCGCGATAAGTTCGGCGACTCATTAATTTCAAGAAACGGCCCCATCGCCTGGCTGCCAAGATCGTGTGATTTAACGCCCTTGGACTTTTTTTTATGGGAATATGTGAAATCACAAGTGTACAGCAACTCTCCAGCGACAATTCAAGACCTTGAGGAGAACATTACGAGGTGTATCGAGGCCATACCACAGGAAATGCTAGGCCGAGTCATGGAAAATTGGGTCAAACGAATTAAGGTCTGCAAACGACCTCGTGGAGGCCATTTGAACGATATCTTGTTTAAATCATAAACTTATACACCATATCTTTCGAATAAATGTTTGAGAACCAAAATCGGTTAATTTGTTGTTGTTTTATTCAATTTCAAAGTTCTATCAAGCTTATTGGGAGACACTGTATGTTTGTTGATGTAACATTTTTGATGACCAAAATTGATATATTATTTGGAATATTTACCCCCTATCAAAAATTCTATGCAAAAGGAGTGCATTTACCGCATAATTAAATCGAAAATGTTTTGAAGTTCCAACAATCAATCAAATTTCCTCATATCATATGAAAAATTTCACTCAAACATGTCAACATTGCACTGATAACAGACCATGGGCTATTTTCACGTTGCTATGGACTCATTTTGATTCAATTAGATTTTGAAGTTTCAAATGTTCAATATTGCGAAATGTGAAGAAAAATTTTATGACAACTTTCTCAAGCTTTTGCTTGTAGGCAACAGACCTCCTCCTACTGTTATGTTTCCAAGCAAAAAGCTTTCGTAATCTGTTATAATATTTTTTGATACAATTATCAATATCCGTGGGTTATTACTACTGATAATTGCATTCCAGAAAGCGAAAAAGCCCAGCGATAATTGCACTGTGTCAAATTTGACAGTTACCGGATAATTTCGCATTCAATCGTGTTGTCATTGAAAAACTACATTCGGTCATTTTCGTTTGGGGGCGAAAGAGCCTCAAAAATGAAAATGAACTCATGCAGTTTTTTGACAACATGCTGTCATGCAAAATTATCGGAAAATTTGATGCACTTGTGCAATTACTTGCGATAATTTACATTTTACATCATATTTACTGTTCAATATTCTGGCCAGCATCGTCAGAAAAATGCTTTAGGCTAGTAACTCTCAATAAAGCAATTTTTGTCATTCTTTGAAGATGTTTATCACTATTAACAGTTCTCAGAAAACAATCGATATGTTTTTTATTCGTTTATTTGTCAGGATTTTCCTTAGGTTGAATAATTTTGTTGAAGCCCAGAAATTTTTATATCAACAGTGTTTACGGATGGGCTTTTTGGTTATTGACAAGAAAGCTATTTGCTTAAATTTTCTTCTCAGTATATTTTGTGCTTCGATTGAAAACAACCGGATTTTATGGAGTAAAGCTTCTGTAATATCTAAAGAAGAAAAACTGGGACGTTTCTGTCAATAGTCGAAAATATCATCCATCAACCATCTGTTGATATCAAAAACAAGCTTCTGCCTAAAGAAGGACTAATGAATTTTGACAACTGAATAGTATATCAATTTTAGATCGAAGCCATCGTATGGTTTCTGAGAACTGTCAAAAATTGCAAACAGACAACAAGTAGGTATTTCCTGATGATGAGACGCCTGGCGAATGCTGACCAAAAAGTTGAACAGAATTAGTAGATTTTATGGAAATAACCAGATAATATATAAATTCATGTATGTATGATGACAGAATTTCCATGAGTATTTTTGTATCTCCCCCAGTTTTACTTTCATCGTTCAAAAGACAGAAATCCTCTATGATATCGTTGGCTGTGAAGACAAGTGATAATGAGGGTTGAAATTGTTTTTCCGTCAAGATCATCAAAATCATTTATAAGGAGGAATGAAAAGTGTGATTCCAGCAAAACCTTTTTAGCAACCCATTGCATGCAAAAGAAAAAATGCGGTGAACCTAGCTGCAACATTGTCTATAGGTAGGAGCGGAAGAAACATAGCGACCAGAATAAAAGAACACCTCATGAGTCGAAGGATCATGTCCAATAATAAGTCAACATTCGTTAAACACCAACCATGTATTCGACCCAAACACAGGAGTAGAACTTCTTCACCCGGTAGATTATGGTTTGATCAAGAAACTTGGAAAAAATTAGAAATACACAAAGCATTCCCATAGCAGATATGAAGAACCCGTAAACATTATATCTATGAACATTGAACACTATTCTTTTCAGAATTTTCAAAAATTATTGATGTTTCCTTTGTCCTCTTGTATTTTAAATTATTGATTTACATGCAATTCTGTAATTTATAATAATTATCGATTTCCCCCCTCCTCCTATTTTCAACCTAGAATCATCTCATTGATGTCAAATTTGCTTTTCAATTTTGTTTTCCATCGTAAATTTGTCTGACATGTTTTATTATTTTGACTATGACTGAGCTTCAACGCTGTAAGTAAATAATAACAGTTTTTAATTAACAAATACGTTCACACAACCTTGCTTACAGCGGATCAATTTTATAACCTGAAGATGGCATATTGCCGAAACATGTAAGTAGGTATTTGACCGAACATAAATGAAGCGCGAATGAATAAGTGAGGGATAAAACATATTTCACCCCTTACATTGACTGAACACCTCACAATGGACTTTTGTCGAATTAATCTTCAAATAATTTTAGGAAGATACATTCGTCTAGACAGTGAGTACCTACATGGCTGTGTTTTTATACATATTTTGAAAGTATGTGTTGTTAATTGTTTCGTACATTTCAATAACTTTTGATATTTTCCTAGTCTTGAACTTTTATAATCTAGGCTTTTTTCGTATATTGTTGTATCTTTTTTTATGTCACATGAACCATAACCATATTCATATTCCAATGGTGAATGTGTGCTGCTTATTGTTATTGTGTTTCACGTCATGATTTCAAGTGAAAATTGGCAAATATTTCGTTGGATGCTTCATAGAGCTCATCTTGTAATTTTGCCGTTCGTTTCACATAATTCAGAATATGGATTGAACAACTTTCTGAAATTATACTTGAATGAAGTTTGCTTATTATGTTGGTTTTGTCTGCGTGTATTCCTTTTCTGCGTGATGAAAACCAAACATTGTTGAATATTGCTGTATTTCCTCCACTTTCACTTCATATTTCAATAGACCGTTAGCTCCTATGGTAATCGCGGCAGTGAGGAAAAAGCCATATTTCGGCAAAATTCCATTATGAAAGAGTAATTCACTACATGCAGAATACCATGTATGTGTGAAAACCGTCATAAACAATCACCTGCTTCAAGATGAAGATTGACTTTCAGATTTTTGACGAAATCGTAATTTTCTCATCAAGAGAATAAGAGTTAATTCTTCTGCATGGGGGGCTGCGCACTATTATTGTTGACGACGTAAAGTTCTCGATGATGGAACATTCATTGAAAATTATTTAGCTATCACCATTAAATCTACTAGTCTTTTCATGTTACTAACCGCATTTTACATCAGTTAATTGTCTGTTGATATCAAAGAAATTTGCGCTCCAATAATGAGATCCAGCCTAAAGAGATGGAATAAATTCCTCGATGTATGTATTGTACGAACTGTCAAAAATGACATACATTTTCAAAGGAAGTTGATTTCTTAAAAGTTAATATAAGTAAGAACTTTAGTGAATATGATGGAAAATACCCGAATAATATTTCATTGACTGCACACTTGCGCGAACAATTTCAGAGGAATATAAACTGCATAGCGGAATCATTTTGAAAAAACCATTTCGAAACTTGAAATTTTCAAGATAGTTTTAAGATTCAAACAGAAAGGTTGAATTTCTTATAAATGGAATAAAAGCAATCCCTCCCAAGATATACAAATTCGAATTATCGTATTCCCAATGGTTGCATTGAGTAGAGGGAACTGTAACCAATACAGGGTCTTTCACGAGGAACCTCACCCATATTTATACGGGAAACTACTGAACGTATTTTCATGAAATTCAGCACTTATGAGTATTTCACGATGCTGATGAAATCTAAAATATTTTCAAGGCATGAGCACCTCCGGTTTTTCGGAAATGACGTCAACTTCCTTTTTTCAAATTAGAACACCATTTTTTATTGCAGAAATAGATTCCTTAGAAAATTTCAAGTTATTTTGATGTAACATTTTTCAGTTTTGGTTGGAAAATTCTCTCTGAGCGGAAAATTCGAAAAAAAATCGAAAATAGAGCTCCGCTGAAACAAGAATTTTTTTTTTTTTGGATGGAAAATTTTCATTTTTGGGATTTTTCAAGATGTAAGATTGATGTATCCACTTTAAAAATCGAAGTTGCGATTCATGATACAGGGGGTGAAAAAATCGCTTTCAAAGTTAGGGATGACAAAATCGTGAAAAATCAATTTTTTCAAATAAGAACACCATTTTTTTATGGCAAATATTAAATATTCGTTAAAAAATAATGTGAGTGTATGCATCACACCTTGCCCTAAAATGGATATTTTCTGAGTTTTTCAAAAAACTGTTTTTCGTCTTGAATTTTCAGCTATTTTTTTCCCTTCACGCCAAAGATGAAATTTTCGGGAACTGTTACTTAAACCATGTTTTAGATTTTACTACCCTAATGTGCAAGAGAAAGAAGTTACAGGTTGTTCCTAAATAGATGGCGAATTTTGATTCGAATTTGTATCGGAAAACCCTTTATTTCAACTAATCGGCCATCGGTTTTCTCTCCAGTGATAAATAAATAATTCCTTATGAACTATATGCAAAACTTACCATGTTTTACATTCTTTTTTTAATGATAGATATCATTAATTACATCTGCCAAATTCCTCTTTATTCAGTAGCATTTTGTGTTTACCATTAATTTGGTGATAATTCGTATTAATATAATATATATATATATAAAATCGATCACTATGCCTAATTTTACCAATGAAGATTATTTAAATCTCATTCTACTTCATGGAGAATGTAATAAAGTTGTAGATCGAACGATTCGACTGTTCATTGAGAGGTTTCCTGACCGACCCACACCAACGAGAGATACCATTAACAGAACCATGACAAACTTGAGAAATGTCGGATCTTTCGTTAAGAAAACTATACACAGAGAAAAAAGTGTGTAGTAGAAGATGAGAACAACGAAATTACAGTTCTTGCATATTTTCGTGTGAATCCTCAAAATTCTCTCAAAGATGCCGAGATTGATCTGGGATTATCTCAATCGAGTGTTTGGAGAATATTAAAAAAATAAAATCACCCATATAAATTCAATAGGGTACAGCATTTGAAGGAAACTGATTTCGTCAGGAGAACAGAGTTTGCGAAGCTATGATGATTCGATTTCAAGAGAATGAAAACTTTTTGGACTGTATAATTTGGAAAATGAATCTAAATTCACAAAGAATGGTTCTTTCAATAGGCATAACAGTCATATTGGGATGAAGCGAACAACCACCACTTCAGACAATGGAACTTTCAAGAGACCTGGTGTTTCAATTTTTTTTGCGCCATCAAAAATAATGCAATTCTCGATGTTCACATTTATGTTGGGACTTTAACTGGTAAGATAGAACACTACACATGTTTGCATTATTTAAAGAATGTTCTCCCTTAGGAGATAGATATTCTGACATATTGAATCAAATAATTGAGCCGCTAGTACTGAACCATAATGACTTATGGTATCAACAAGATTCACAATTCACTCAATGTGTCAAATATCCTCTACAGGCTATTTGAAGATCGATGGTTGGCGAACAATGGTCCACATCTTTGGCCACCACGTTCTCCCGATTTAACTCCTTTAGACTATTATGTTTGGGGTAGGATAAAAAATATTGTCTACTCAACTCTCCTGACTGATAAAGGGGACTGCATAGAACGAGTCAGAAATGCGTTCAGGTTTGTTTAGATTTTTAGATTCATAGTTTTGAAACTCAATTTGGTTTTTAAACACTTTTGCAGATCTCTTCCTCCCGATGAAATAAGAAGAGCAACG
The DNA here is from genome assembly GCA_013421045.1 of Propylea japonica. Taxonomy (NCBI): domain Eukaryota; kingdom Metazoa; phylum Arthropoda; class Insecta; order Coleoptera; family Coccinellidae; genus Propylea; species Propylea japonica. The sequence goes on along the minus strand of CM024245.1, from coordinate 31,049,630 downwards.
CACGAAGCATTCCTGAGACGTATAAATAAATGTCTAGAAATTAACGGGTTGTGTAACGTAGACTTTGGGGAAAGCCGGTCTCAAGGCAATGAAAGGCTCGCGGCTACACTCAGTGAAGGCGGGAGTGAGTTCTATCGGATAGAATGTAATGGGCGCCAGGTAGAGTAATGCCTGCCTACTCAAGGTAAATGAACTGCTTACTCCTCTACCAGAGTAAAAGTTAACAAAAAAATCCCCCAAAATTCAAGTCACAATAATTTATTACCAACACAAAAATATATGTGCAGTGCTGTTGATACAATACGAATGAAGATTATCCCCCAAGGGGTAGTCAAAAGGAAAACACTAAATACAACACTAAGTCAGATGAGAACAAATAATCTAAGCCAACAAAACAACCCGCATAATCAGCTTACATTCACCTCAACGTTCTGGTCTAGACTGTCAACAACCACACCAAAATTAAACAACGGTTCCTGAAGGGAATATCGATCAATTATCCCATAATAAAATCCTGAAGGAATACACGAGCACCCTTGTGGTACCCAACGCAACTTATGAAGTGTACCTCACTATAATTGCTCCAATTATATATAAAATTACCTCACAGAATAATATCACAAATTATTAAAATAAAAGACCAATATTTACAATGGTAAAGCCAGTGCTACACACTGGTTACCTTCACCAACTACTCCAGAACGTAGATAGCTCCACATACTAACGCCAGGTACGTAGATACCTCCAAGATGACAGGCAAGTGGATGCCAATTGATACCCCTCACTGACAGGTTCGTGGTACCTCTAGCAGACAGGTACATAGATAACTCAGGCAAGTAGACATGCCAGGCACGTAGACCCTAACAAAACACTATAAGAAACGATTCAAAAGCTATTAAGGATGTTTTAGTTACCTCTGTTGTTCGAGGGAGATAGGTTCAACCTCCAATTCAGTCGAAAACTTCCTTCAAATACAATATTCGCTATACAACAACCTAATAAAAGAAAAGGCCAGCTACTGGTTCCAGATAGATAATGTATTCATGCATACTAGAGGTGCAAGATAGATTCTGTACGGACTCCATGTGGAAAAGTCTGTATTTCCCAAAATATTCCAAAATACTTCTCAGGGAACAATGACACTCGAAGATATAATCCCTCACAACGAGGATGAATCTAGATTCAAAATTCTCTTCGAAAATGCCTAAACCTTCCACACGTCCTCCACACAACAAAATTCCGGCCTGACAGTCGCATAGAAATGTTCAAGGTTCACAGAGTCTCTCAGTTGTCACAGCGAAAAAGAAGAAAACACATCAAAACCAGAATAATATAAAGGAATCATTACGGTACTGATAATCTACGCAGTTTACACAGAAGAGGGCTCTGTAAATCCATTTCTATAATGCTTCCACGATTTTCCGAAGTACTCTACTGAGGCCAAATAATTCCAACCACTGCTTTTGAACTACAAAATGACAACTACAAAATGACAACAACCACTAACCTCACAATTTTAAACAATAAACAACCGTTTTCTGATGGAAAACAATTCGAGAAAAGTAGGTAAACGAAGTGAACAATTACAACAATGAGGAAACTTTGAAAACGAACCACCCAAATAAGTTTACTAACTAATTAAATAACCTAACCTAACCTAACCTAACCTAACCTAACCTAACTAATAATTCCGAAAAAGATCTAGTAAATTTGGCAAAACTACATTTATGATAAATTCAAAATATTAACGTTACAACGGTCAAAACTTTGAGCATCTTCTCTAGTTATAACTGCGAGAGTTTGCCATGGTTCTCCTAATAGTAACTTTAAGTCGGTTTCAAGAAGGGGTGAAAATCTACAGCATTGTTTCAAATAACAGTTCCTGAAAATTTCATCTTTTTGGCGTGAAGGGAAAAGAAATAGCTGAAAATTCAAGACGAGAAACAGTTTTTGTGAATAGCTCAGAAAATATCCATTTTAGGGCAAGGGTGATGTGAGCATACACTCACATTATTTTTTAACGTGGATTCAATATCTGCCATAAAAACATGGGGTTCTAATTGGAAAAAAATTGATTTTCACGATTTTGTCATCCCTAACTTTGAAGCGAAGCGATTTTCACCCCTGTATCATGAATCGCGATTTCGATTTCTAAAGTGGATACATCAATCTTACATCTTGAAAAATCCCAAAAATGAAAATTTTCCATCAAAAAAAAAAAAAATTCTTGTTTCAGCGGAGCTCTATTTTCGATTTTTTTTTCGAAATTTCCCGCTCAGAGAGAATTTTCCAACCAAAACTGAAAAATGTTACATCAAAATAACTTGAAATTTTCTAAGGAATCTATTTCTGCAATAAAAAAATGGTGTTCTAATTTGAAAAACGGAAGTTGACGTCATTTCCGGAAAAACCGGAGGTGCTCATGCCTTGAAAATATTTTAGATTTCATCAGCATCGTGAAATACTCATAAGTGCTGAATTTCATGAAAATACGTTCGGTAGTTTTCCGTATAAATATGGGTGAGGTTCCTCGTGAAAGACCCTGTATTTTATGCTCTTTCTGCTGAACGCAGCGCTGCCTTTGCAACATGTGCAGCGGACGCCATTTTAGGAAGCGTCCTAAGATTATGCTCACTTTCTACTGAAATAGATTACCCACCAACATGTTACTACATGTTGGTGGGTATAAACATTTGTATTCGAATTATTATATTATTATCTGGAATTTCAATGAACATGAAGACTTCAACTTAAAATTTTAATAAAATGGTGTTATTACAGAATCAGTATTTTCCGATTGATTCGGAAAGCCTCTTGATAAATGACCATTTTTCGTTTGAAAAATTGTAAATTATTGTTGCATCTGAAGGCATAAGCAATCGCTAAGAGAAATTAACTATAAGTACAGATACCAGAATTCACACTGTTATGTGACTATAGGATGATTATCGAAAAATTAGGCAATTTGGTTTTGACTGTGATCCATGAAAAAAATTGGAGCATAGCTCTATCGCCGAATTCCGCTACCAAAACCTGTCGGTTGCGAAACCAGGGAGCGTAGATTGGTAACAGTACCCTCTGCTGAATACGTCCATTATGGACAAGCGAACAAAAGTCTGTGATGAATTCACGTACAGGGTTTTTCACTATAATTTCACCCCCCCTTTAACTTCGTTAATAAAGGAGATACAAAAAAATGTTTCATACAAAAGTTTCACGAAATCAACTGGATTTTTCAATATGACTTCACAAACTGAAATATACAGGGTGGCCAACATATGATGGCAACTTCATTTTTGAAATGGAACACCCTGTATGTTTTTCCATATTTGGCTTGCTCTTTTTCCCCTGATTTCGAATATGTAACACACGTTGGTCTATATTCCTTAATATGAGCACCACAGAATTTCAAACTTCAAGAACCATCTGGCAAGCTCAGCAATCACTTTCAAGTGCCAGACTGCGATTACTCAAAAATGCCCGTTTTTGGAGTTATGATAACGTCAAAGGTATTCACATATTTTTTTATTCGGTATCATCATTTCAAAACTTTAAAACTCTGAAATGAAGAGAAGAGACGCCCACATATGCATTTATATTCGAGATCAGGAGAAAATAGCCTATCAAAAGATGATAGAATATACAGGACAGGGTGTCCTATTTGAAAAAATATAGTTGCATTCAATAAGTTGTTATTCCTGTATATATTTCAATTGACGTTATCATAACTCCAAAAATGGGCATTTTCAGTAAACGCAGTCTGCCACTTGAAAAATCATTACAGAGCTTGCCAGGTGGATCTTAAAATGTAAAACTCTTTGGTACTCAGAATAAAAGAGATAGATCAACAGATATTACATATTCTAAATCAGGGGAAAAAGAGCTATTTTGTGAAATTTTTGTATGAAACATTTTTCTGTATCTCTTTTAGTAACAAAGTTAGAGGGTGGGTCAAATTATAGTGAAAAACCCTGAACAAGCTTCAGTTTTCTTCAATTAATCAATCACACAATCGACACAAACAGACAGTCCAAGGGTGTTTGAAAATCACCGCGTTTTCCCTTGAATTCCTGGTTATGGCTAACATCAGTTTCAGAGATTATAATAAATATAGAATAACACTGAAAAAACGCCCCATTATCGTAATTTAAGTTCGAAGAGTATTCATAAACAACTGATTCATAGAAGTCCGAAGCTTATGCTGTTAATATTCGAAAGACAATCATTCAAATTCGATCCTGAGAGCTGTTTGTTTCATTCTATTCAACATTCTGTTCAAATCTTGAAAACTTCAAGTTTCATAGTTGAGAGAGATATTCTGTTAAAGGTCGAGCGTATAGGAGCAAAATTTCCTGACCTCACAAACGGTTTTTTCATTTTTGATTATGCAATCAATTGACAAAATCATCACTCCTCATTATAATGTTATTTATCTTAATTATATTCTAATAACATCTAAGAAATCGAAATGAGCAGATATATTACAATTGATAGAGTTATCTGAAATAATATGAGGTTAGAATCAGTTTTTTTCCAATTTCATATCAATTAAGATTCACGGAACAATAACACAACTATCCATATAGCACAGTATAGTAATAACTACTCGCACCCTCTAATATCAAGAGTAATAACTATCCACCCCCTGATATCAAGACATAAAAATCCATGCGGGTTGAAATATGAAAATTCACTGTTAAAAATATCTTATATAAAAATACTCACGTTATATACTGCTTCGCTTTCCGGAGTGCCGTGAAATCCTGAACTAGACTATACCTTCTGTCTGCGTGATATTAAAGATAGTCTTCATCCCCTTCTTACCTTAATCTTAAAATTTTTAGTGCCGTTCGCCAACGGTGGTTCTGGGCTGTGCCACTCTGGCAAATGGTCCTGCGGTTCTGGAAAATATAAGGTGCTCATTTTTCTTCAGATTTAATCCGAGCGATATCAGTTTCACATAGACCGAAAATTTAGAGAATAGATGAATCACTGGATTCGGATGAACAAATTTCAAAATCAACTATCAATGAGATATTATTTTTGTGCAGATATTTCAGTTCGTTTCGGACTACAACCATCATCCAATATCAATGATTTGATAGCCAATCAAGCTTCTTGAATCTCGCAAACATTTAACTGATTCCTCTCGTAGGAATTTATCTTTCACGATCGTCAGAGCTTTTTCATTGACAAACAATTACTTGAGTGCTTTGCTAGAAATATTTCATTATTTGTTTACCGAGCTGGCATTATTTCATTGTTTTATAGATAGTTTCTGTCAAACTCACACACATTTGCCACCTTTTCGAAAACTTTCGGATACCTTTTTCGTGAAAATCTCTTAGCTGGTCATGTAACCATTTGAGCTCGGAGGATTCTACATCCGCTTTGCTTTCGAATCGTAGTTCGCCAAGTAATTTTGCTTGATAGCTAGAACTTCAGTTTTATGTAGGATGAACTCAAACATTCATTTTCGATTTAGAAATACAGAAAGGAAATTTATTTTGGGAATGAAGATTGAAATACTGAATGTTCCTGCAAAATTTCAAGAAGATCGCGTTATCTAAACTATAGAAAATTCAATTGAAATATCGAAATTAAGAATCTCTATTTTTTCATAACAAGATATCCTGAAATTTATTTTGTATAAAGAGATTAATATACTAAACGTTCATGCAAAATTTCAAGAGGATCGCATCATCAGAACCACAGAATCTAATGTTTTTAATTGTAAATTTTTTTCGTACTTCAGTTTTTGAATAATTTAAAAAATATTATTCTGATCGTGCTGAGTTTTTGCATTTATATATTTAGTATCAATCTTAAGTCCTTCACAAAATTGAGGTTACAACTTCATTGCTTCACCAATAAACGAGCGCTCAAGAGCTCCTGCTCAGGGTTTTCTTAAATTTGTTTTGTTTCATCCTTTAGTGCCATTGAGTATTGCATAAATAAGTCAGTGGAGTAGTGAAAATTATTTTATTTGGCCTGTACGAAAGAAACACACTCTATAAAAGAAATAAATTTTTGGAAAAGGAGTAAAAATGTCTTCAAAAGATGTTCGGGTGGCATGAATATTTTCATCATTCATTCTTAAAAAATGCTAAATATTTGAAGTATGCTTCACAGTAATTTTCGAAACTGAAGTTTCATGAATACATTTTTGCTACTCAAAATTGAACAATTATTTGCACAATGATAATATTTTTCTACATACCTTATGTTACTTTTGAACATGCAAAATAGGATTATTTATAATACGTTACTGGTTTATTCGTACGATACTCAATCTCACTCAAAAATAGAGATGGATATAGTGAGATGGATAAAGTGCAATATGATTCAAAAACTAATTCACAATCGAGAGCATTTCAAATCTTTCGTATTCGATAAAACTATGTGAAAATTTGACTAAGCGCGTTTTTGAAATATCGTTGTGCCATAAATAAATTTGTGTCAATCGAAATAAAACATATATCATGTTTCGTTTACTGGCACAGTATTTCCACCATTTCAATAATAATTGATGAATATATTTTTTTCTCATACAGTATGTTAAATTCGAACAAATATGATTATTGTCACTACGCCACTGACTTAATTATCCGATATTCAATACCACTCAAAGATAAAGGTTGGCATAGTATGTTATGACACAAAATATCAATCCATAATATTAAGCTGTTCGAAATGTTCAAGGGTTAAAAATTTTCATATTTTCCGGAAAACACTGGGTACGTTCAGCAGCACTCAACTGTTGACAACAGTTGAGTAAGTTGAGAAAGCGATAGCGTTCAGCAAAACCGCTGACAAATCGATGTTTCTCAGCAGCTGTCGATTTCTGGCAGCGGTAAAAATTTGCGCTTTTTAACTCATCTGACCGCTGAGACATGCGCATATACCTATTTTGTGATTTGTTTAGGGTTTAGTTGGAGTTGTTGTGTTCTGTGAGTGGATGTTTATTAAGGAGTTTTTTGGTTATTCCAATACACTTCTATTTATAATTTGCAAGTACAATCACAAAAAGTTTCTCAACTGGGTTTCAAAAAATAAGGTTATACGTATATCATGATAAACAAACGACATAACTCCCAATAATTCACAATCAATGAATGTATGAATATAAACGTCGTTTTTTGAAATAAGCCTACTCTGTGTAGTAGGATGTATTTTATTTATAATGAATAATAAACCTCTTATTCTAAAAAATTACTTGTTTCCCTAATATTCTGTTTGCATTAAAGAAATTCATATGCTTCTCAAAAGAAGATGAAGTTGCTACACCTGAGTACATATTAGAGGATAATAAGTCCTCAAAATTCATACATCATTTCGTTGAAGAATAAATTTTGTTGAAAACATAAGTACCAGATGGATAATTGTTCAGGGGTTCTGAGAAGAAAGTCAAACTTTTCTCGAGCTGAAATTCAGTGTTTCTGTTCTATCAAGAGTAGAATTTTTCATCTTGTGGATATGAAAAGTACTTCAGTTGTTCAAAAGAGTCATTAAGTGTGTGAGGGGAATGGCTCTCGCATATCCGGCATTTGTTTATTCCATTTTTTATGAATCATATGTGCTACTGTTCCTCTCTTTGTATTTCTATTGTTTTTTTAATTTTTCCTATAATATTGATAAAAAATTAATAAAAAAAGAGTTCAAGATGTGAAGGAATATTCAAAATGCGTCAGGATTATTTAAGCATCTCAAATTCAGTGTTTTTCTATCAGGAATAGTATGTTTCTTGAATTCAATATGAATAAATTGTAATATTCGACATGTTGAAAATCATAAAAACTATGAAAAATTTGTGCCGTTCAAACTAAAAACAGATTTTCACTCAGTGTTTTTTGAAGATTCCAATTTTCCAATTCAATTTTTCTTATCTCATATACCGAGTGATATTTCTAACCTGACACGGAAATTAGAATTTTTGAATACGGACCTGCAATTTTTGGGAATTTTTATTCTAGATCTGATGGAGAATATGTATAGTAACAAGCTTGCCAAATATCAGCGAAAAATTTGCCATATTGACGAAGATATGGGAGTTTATAGTTTTCGCACTTTTGCAAACCCTGTATCTCTGAAACTAAAAGCCTTATGGGACATTTAAACCCCCAATCCTCATTCAGTTTGAGGTCCTCTATCTCCAGTTAGCCGTTGTCCCTTACGTCACCAGTCACCCTGTATATCATGATATGTCAGATTTGTAAATCACTCAGCGAAGCGTTCAGAAAATTTTCATCCGCTGAAACTCAACTCTACTCAACTGATTTTTGCTTTATGTCAACAGTTGAGTGCTGATGAACGTACTGTTTCTTCGAAACGAAAACTTAAAAAACTTAATGAAGCTTTAGATGACCCATTTGAAGCTGGTCTAGGGATATGCTAACAACAACCAAAGTCTGACTTTGGGTCACCAGTCACTTGTATGTTGTAATACGTCTTAACGTCATAGTTCATCCATTTCAGCGAGATAACAATTTGTATTTAACTTCGAAATTAGTATTTAACATATTATACAGGGTGTTCCTAATTGAACGTACAAACGCAAAGCGGAGATTGCTTAAGTGAGTTTAAGAAAAAAAGTCTCATAAACATGGGGTCGCAAACTTTTCGTTTTCGAGATACAGAGTGTTGAAGTTTGAATTTTTTTCAAGTTTTTTTCTCATAGTATCTACACTTCACAAGATATTCAACTGGAATTTGGCATAGATATTACATTTAAGAGTTCTCACCACGTGACATGGCAATTTCGATAGAAGATCTACAGGGTGATATTTTTTCTGGAACACTGCCACCTGTTCTTCTGGAAAACTTTTTTTTGGTGAGCAATGTTAATTTGAAAAAATGTAAAAAGAAGCTTTGTTTTTATAGTAAACTTTTCGGTCTCTTGTAGTTTTGTCGTATCTACCAACGATTTCGAGAAAAAAATTTTGAACGATTCTCTCGAAATCCTCGTGAAAATCCAAATTATGATGGAAGGCCACTTTGTAAGCTGTGGTGAATGAATTCAGTGTCAGTTTTTATGGAAATTTTCCTGATCTGTAGCGATGATTCATAAAGATTCGATAAACTCGTATAATCAACACGTCATGTTTTTTTATTAAAACTTTAACACCCTGTATCTCGAAAACGAAACGGTTGCGACCCCATGTTTATGGGACTTTTTTTTCTTAAACTCACTCAAGGAATCTCCCCTTTTCGTTTGTACGTTCAATTTAGGAACACCCTGTATAATTCTCAATATTCAGTAGCTGCGATGTCTATTCTCAAGATCAAAGAAGCACTAGGTACAGCAAAAACGGTTTCAAATTTCATTTCTGTCCTATTGAGGCAATATCTGCAATACGTTGCTGAAACGCCAATAATTCAATCGAGGTAAATTCCAATCTGCAAAATTTGGATGCTGCGCACATTCCAACGGAAATATAGGCAGAGCAAATCTGCGGATATTTCGGAATCCGCGCGTATCCCTTCCGCGTAAAGATAATTATTATCAGATAACTGTTTTCGACGCTTGTTATTGAACGCTCAATCGGTTTACCTCAAAATCCTCAAATGCTGCTCTGGATACAAAATCGGCTCCCGTAATAACCTGCTTTTGAGGCTGGCTGGAACTGGCATGGACACGTTGTCGAAGTGGATGTGTATGGGAACTTTGACCTGTGGAAAATTAAGAACAATATTGAATCATAAAAAAGTGAAATTTCACAACAATTTGCACCTCTAAAGGTAAACCATTACCAACAAAAGTATCTATTTTTACAGGAGGGCAAAAAACGTATATATAGGTTTTTGGAAAATCACATCTAAAACATACGATATACAATGCATCAGACAGAGAGTTCTTCCGTCCAGTTGCACAGATGAATAGTCGAGAAAATGACGTGCTGTAACACACTGAATTTCGTTGTCTTATTGCAATATTCTAGTCTTGTCTCTCTCTTATCGTTGAGAAGAGCGTAATTCATTCAGTATGGTAGGCAACAGTAAATACTTGAATCGAGTATTACGGGTAGCCTGACAAATTGAATAATTATGTACTTGTACTGCAGGTTCCCTATCATACTGCGATAAGAGAGAGACAAGACAAGATAATCGCACTAAGACAACGGAATTCATTCAGTTACAGCACGTGATTATCTAGACTATTCATCTGTGCAACTGGACGAAAGAATTCTCTGTCTGATGCATTGTATATCGTATATTTTCGATGTGAATTTCCAAATCTGTAGATGCATCATTTTGCTGTATAACCTATCAAATCCGCGGAATGAAAAACTTATTTTCGGGATCAATATGATGCGTTTCATTTATGTCGTGGAATGCAATAGAAACTTTTTTCTTATGTTAATTGAATAATCATTTTTAATAACTTTCAAATTTTATAGTAACACTTTGCCATTTTTTGTTCAACTCAAGAAATCCGAATGAAATGGCAATGTAAGAAACTTCCCTAATCAAAAATATATCAGGCAGAGAGATTAACCAGGAAAAGTTATATTCATTTCATTTCACCTATCCACCTCACACACGTTCTGCCACCAGATTGGGGGTGAATTCACAGACACCATCTCTTTTAACTCTCGAGGTAAGCGCTCACAAAAATCATTCAACAAATTGCCTAATCTCGTAATAATTATTGTCGTCTGAAATTGGTTGTAATCATTTGCATTTAAATCCAATGAGTTCAACCATGCAATCGAACATTGAATTGGTTGTTTTTTCGGTTTGTTTTGATAAAGTAAAAAAAACATCTATATACATTTTTATACCGATAATGAATTAAATGAAAAAATTAATTCGAGTTATTTTTCGGTTATACAGTGAAACCTGCTACAGAACAACTTTCAGAAAGAAAGATTATTGAAAGAATTAACAAAATCTCATGTTTCAACAATATGAAGAACAAACCAATGTCAATCGTTCACCAATTACCCATTGATTCGAAATGTTGTTATAAAAAGATAATACACACTTCTGTGGAGTTATATTATCACCAATCGTTTTTTAAAATATATGTGGCTAAAGAATGTAGCTGTTTGCCAATTATAATAAGCGAAAAACTATTTCTATATGATGCTTCGAGGTTTAATTCGAATAAACACACTTCTCTTGAACTTTCGTCACCACTCCTCAACATGCGCGGTGCAACTGGTATAGGTATGGTTTTGTATTTAACTGAACATTCAAAATCGGTTTCGTAACAACGCCATCTAGCTTCGACAAAAAAGTGAGCTTTTTTGATAGAATACGCCATATACAGGGTCTTTCACGAGGAACCTCACCCATATTTATACGTGAAACTGCTGAACGTATTTTCATGAAATTCAGCACTTATAAGTATTTCATGATGCTGATGAAATCTGAAATATTTTCAAGGCATGAGCGCCTCCGGTTTTTCCGGAAATGACGTCAACTTCCGTTTTTCAAATTAGAACACCATTTTTATATTGCAGAAATAGATTCCTTAGAAAATTTAAAGTTATTTCGATGTAACATTTTTCAGTTTTGGTTGGAAAATTCTCTCTGAGCGGGAAAATTCGAAAAAAAATCGAAAATAGAGCTCCGCTGAAACAAGAATAACTTCGAGGTTTTTGAATGGAAAATTTTCATTTTTGGGATTTTTCAAGATGTAAGATTGATGTATCCACTTTAAAAATCGAAATCGCGATTCATGATACAGGGGGTGAAAAAATCGCTTTCAAAGTTAGGGATGACAAAATCGTGAAAAATCTAAATTTCAAATTAGAACCCCATTTTTTTATGGCAGATATTGAATCTACGTTAAAAAATAATGAGTGTATGCATCACACCCCTGCCCTAAAATGGATATTTTCTGAGTTATTCACAAAAAACTGTTTTTCGTCTTGAATTTTCAGCTATTTCTTTTCCCTTCACGCCAAAAAGATGAAATTTTCAGAAACTGTTATTTGAACCATTCTGTAGATTTTTCACCCCTTCTTGAAACCGACTTCAAGTTACTATTAGGAGAACCATGGCAAACTCCCGCAGTTATAACTAGAGAAGATGCTCAAAGTTTTGACCGTTAATTTCTAGACATTTATTTATACGTCTCAGGAATGCTTCGTACGTTGCTCTTCTTATTTCATCGGGAGGAAGAGATCTGCAAAAGTGTTTAAAAACCAAATTGAATTTCAAAACTATGAATCTAAAAATCTAAACAACCTGAACGCATTTCTGACTCGTTCTATGCAGTCCTCTTATCAGTCAGGGGAGTTGAGTAGACAATATTTTTTATCCTACCCCAAACATAATAGTCTAAAGGAGTTGAATCGGGAGAACGTGGTGGCCAAAGATGTGGACCATTGTTCGCCAACCATCGATCTTCAAATAGCCTGTAGAGGATATTTGACACATTGAGTGAATTGTGTGGAGGCGCGCCATCTTGTTGATACCATAAGTCATTATTGTTCTGTATTAGCGGCTCAATTATTTGAGTCAATATGTCAGAATATCTATCTCCTAAGGGAGAACATTCTTTAAATAATGCAAACATGTGTAGTGTTCTATCTTACCAGTTAAGTCCCATCATAATGTGAACATCGAGAATTGCATTATTTTTGATGACGCAAAAAACATTGAAACTCCAGGTCTCTTGAAAGTTCCATTGTCTGAAGTGGTGGTTGTTCTCTTCATCCCAATAATGACTGTTATGCCTATTGAAAGAACCATTCTTTGTGAATTTAGATTCATCTGTCCAAATTATACAGTCCAAAAAATTTTCATTCTCTGAAATCGAATCAGCATAGGTCGCAAAACTCTGTTCCTCTGACGAAATCAGTTTCCTTCAAATGCTGTACCCTATTGAATTTATATGGGTGCATTTTATGTTTTTTTAATATTCTTCAAACACTCGATTGAGAGAATCCCAGATCAATCTCGGCATCTTGGAGAGAATTTTGAGGATTCACACGAAAATATGCAAGAACTGTAATTTCGTTGTTCTCATCTTCTACTACACTTTTTTCTCTGTGTATAGTTTTCTTAACGAAAGATCCGACATTTCTCAAGTTTGTCATTGTTCTGTTAATGGTATCTCTCGTTGGTCTGGGTCGGTCAGGAAACCTCTCAATGAACAGTCGAATCGTTCTATCTAAAACTTTATTCCATTCTCCATGAAGTAGAATAAGATTTAAATAATCTTCATTGGTAAAATTAGGCATAGTGATCGATTTTAAAACTTGATACGAATTATCACCAAATTAATAGTAAACACAAAATGCTAGTGAATAAAGAGGAATTTGGCAGATGTAATTAATGATATCTATCATTAAAAAAAAAGAATGTAAAACATGGTAAGTTTTTGCATATGGTTCATAAGGAATTATTTATTTATCACTGGAGAGAAAACCGATGGCCGATTAGTTGAAATAAAGAGGTTCCGATACAAACTCGAATCAAAATTCGCCATCTGTTTAGGAGCAACCTGTAACTTTTTTCTCTTGCATATTAGGGTAGTAAAATCTAAAACATGGTGTTTAAGTGACAGTTCCTGAAAATTTCATCTTTTTGGCGTGAAGGGAAAAGAAATAGCTGAAAATTCAAGACGAAAAACAGTTTTTGTGAATAACTCAGAAAATATCCACTTCAGGGCAAGGGTGTGATGCATACACTCACATTATTTTTTAACGTAGATTCAATATCTGCCATAAAAAATGGGGTTCTAATTTGAAATTTTGATTTTTCACGATTTTGTCATCCCTAACTTTGAAAGCGATTTTTTCACCCCCTGTATCATGAATCGCGATTTCGATTTTTTAAGTGGATACATCAATTTTACATCTTGAAAAATTCCCAAAAATGAAAATTTTCCATCCAAAAACCCCGAAGTTATTCTTGTTTCAGCGGAGCTCTATTTTCGATTTTCCCACTCAGAGAGAATTTTCCAACCAAAACTGAAAAATGTTACATCAAAATAACTTGAAATTTTCTAAGGACTCTATTTCTGCAATAAAAAAATGGTGTTCTAATTTGAAAAACGGAAGTTGACGTCATTTCCGGAAAAACCGGAGATGCTCATGCCTTGAAAATATTTTAGATTTCATCAGCATCGTGAAATACTTATAAGTGCTGAATTTCATGAAAATACGTTCAGAAGTTTCCCGTATAAATATGGGTGAGGTTCCTCGTGAAAGACCCTGTATAAGAAATGGAATCGATAACTCAAGTTAAGAAAATTTTGGTTTAGTACAGTTTACCTTTAAATGTGCGAATTGTACACAACTCATTCACTCAAGGAGTATCGGGAGAGAACACAAATACACTTTTCTAACCACTTATGTTAGATAACAAACCAAAAAGATTGAGAAAGCTATGACAAGCTAAACTACTGAAAATTCAAGGAAGCAGTCGGAAGCTTCTGCGCGCTGGTTCATATTCGGAAATCCACAAATCCAATTTAAATATACTAGGAGGTTTTGTTTTCCTTCTATTTTTTCATGAATTCATCTTTCTCAAACGAAAGGGTTCGACTACCTGATGACGAATTCATATTCTGTCCGTCGGGCCGTCAGGCCGTGGGCGCGGTAATTTTCGAAGGAATTGTCGTAGAGACTTGATTTCAGGATGAGTTCAGCTCCCAAATGCATCGTTTAAGTTCATTAACCAGCCAAATCATACAGGGTAATCCATAAAATATGGCCATTCAAATTTTTGTTCCTCAATACCTCACTCAAAACGAAATCCATCGAAATGAAATTTTGCAGCCGCATGCAAGATGCTCATAATAAGCCTCATTCAAAATGTTATGGTTTTGTGGACAGAGTGTACACAGAACCATAAAAAAATCAGTTGGAATATTGAAAAGAAGAACCTTCATTGTTCCATAAAAAGATATTAGATTCGAATGAAATTTATTAAGTGTATGATTGATATACTGAATGTTCATGTGAAATTTTTTATGATTTCATTACAGGAAAATGAAATGTCTGTAATTTTCGAAAATTGAGCCGAAAATGATCTAAAACGATAGGGTTCAACTCCCTGATGAGGAATCCGTGGTAAAGTTGAATTCTGGAGCTGTCTGTCCGGCCGTTAGCACAATAACTTTCGAAGGGATTGTTTTAGAGACTTGAAATTTTTAGAGTAAGTTCGTTTCAAAAATGTCTCGGTTAAGTTCGTTAACCAGCCAAATCGTACAGGGCGTTCCATAAAATATAGTCATTCAAAATTTTTCTTCCTTAATATCTCGAAAAAACGAAATCAATCCAAATGAAATGGTGCGGCCAAATGCAAAATGCTCATAACTCATGCTTCAAATTTCCATAAAAAGATATTTGATTCAAGTGGAATTCATTTTGTGAATGAAATCGATATACTGAATGTTTATTCAAAATTTCCTGGTGTTAACAGAACCATAGAAAATTTAATTGGAATATTTAAAAGAAGAATCTTTATATTTCATACAGGATTTCCGATTCAGGTAAAACTTCTTTTGTGAATGAAGAATAGTTTCTATGCAAAATTTTGTGGCCATTGCGTCGAAAAGCTATAGAAAATTCAATTATAATATTGAAAATAAGAATCTTTATATTTTCATAACAAGATATCCAATTCGAGTGGAATCTATTTTGTGAACAAAGACTGATATACTGAATATTCGTGAATTCTAAGAGGATCGTGTCATCAGAACCATAGAATTTAATTTTTTAAATTATTTCTGTTTTACATTTTTCATTTTCTGAATAATTTCCAGAGTAAAACTTAATATCTCGAAAAAACTAAATCAATCCAAATGAAATGGTGCGGCCAAATGCAAGATGCTCATAACTCATGCTTCAAATTTCCATAAAAAGATATTTGATTCAAGTGGAATTCATTTTTTCAATTTCTATTGGCAAGTTCCTTGTAACGTTATTATTTTGGAATTTATCATAAAATGTAGTTTTGCCATCTTTTTCCAGAAATTATTAGTTAGTAAACTTATTGGGATGGTTCATTCTCAAAGTTTCCTCATTGTTGTACTTATTCACTTCGTTTACCTACCTGTTCGAATTGTTTTCCCTCAGAAAACGGTTTGTTTATTATTTGAAAATTGTGAGGTTAGTGGTGTTGTTATTTTTGGTTAGTTCGAAAGCAGTGGTTGGCCTCAGTAGAGTACTTCGGAGAATCGTGGAAGAATTATAAAAATGGATTTATAGAGACCCTCCTTTGGTATAAACTGCGTAGATTATTAGTACCGTAATGATTCCTTTATATTATTTTGGTTTTTATGTGTTTTTCTTCTTCTTCGCTATGACAACTGACACGCTCTGTGAACTTTGAGTATCCGGAAATTTCTGTGCGACTGTCAGGGCGGACATTTTTGTTGTGCGGAGGTCGTGTGGAAGGTTTAGACATTTTGGAAGAGAATTTTGAATCTAGATTCATCCTCGTTGTGAGGGATTATATCTTCGAGTGTCATTGTTCCCTGTTATGTCATTCCATAGCTGCGTGAAGTATTTTGGAATATTTTGGGAAATATGGACTTTTCCACATGGGGTCCGTACGGAATCTATCTTGCACATCTAGTTATGCATACATTTCTACCTGGAACCAGTAGTCTGACCATTTTCTTTTATTAGGTTGTTGTATAGCGAATATTGTTTTTGAAGGAAGTGTTCGACTGAATTGGAGGTTGAACCTATCTCCCTCGAACAAAAGAGGTAACTAAAACATCCTTAATAGCTTTTGAATCGTTTCTTATAGTATTTTGTTAGGGTTTGACATGTCTGGCATGTCTACTTGCATGAATTATCTATGTACCTGTCAGTTAGAGGCATCCACGAACCTGTCAGTGAGGGGTATCAATTAGCATCCACTTGCCTGTTATCTTGGAGGTATCTACGTACCTGGCGTTATTGGTTGGAGCTATCTACGTTCTGGAGTAGTTTGTGAAGGTAACCAGTGTGTAGCACTGGCTTTAACGTTGTAAATTATTGGTCTTTTATTCTGATATAATAATTTGTGATATTATTCTATAAGGTAATTTTATATATCATTGTGAGCAATTATAGTGAGGTGCACTCATAAGTTGCGTTGGGTACCAACCAAGGTGCTCGTGTATCCCTTCAGGATTTTGTTATAGGGTAATTGACCGGTATTCCCTTCAGGAACCATTGTTTATGTAAAGTAGTTATTCACTTAGGTCGGTTTATATTGTTAGCTTAGATGATTCGTTTTCATATAATTTAGTGTGTATTAGTGAGTTTTCCTCTTGAGGAATTTTTGTTAACTGTTACTCTGGTAGAGGAGTAAGCAGTTCATTTACCTTGAGTAGGCAGGCATTACTCTACCTGGCGCCCATTACATTCTATCATATATAACTAACTCACTCCCTTCTTCACTGAGTGTAGCCGCGAGCCTATTGCATTGAGACCGGCTTTCCCCAAAGTCTACGTTTCATCCTTTTGAAATTCGTTGAAGTTTACGCGACATTATTCTCCTCAAAATACCAAATTTCGAATTGATCCGACTTTCGAAAATATAGCAAAAATAAAAATTTCAAATGTCAATAGCTCCGAAACTATATAATGGACTGATTTGGCCCGTTAACGAACTTGAACCAAGAGGCTTGAGGTTGGTGTAGGTATACCGTGTTTTTATTCTCCTTAACTTGGTCGTGTACAAATCTCAGCCAAAAAGGGGTTAGCAACACCATGCTGGTATACGAAAGAAATTTTCTTGCGGCGTAGGTACTAGCAAACTAGTTGCTAGAATGCTGAATATTATCGAAACCTTCAAGACCAGGCGAATGAGAAAATCTGTGAAAAAAATCCGAACTGTTGAAGCATCCACCGCATTCAGTTCAGGGACACTAAACTCAATAACTATAAAATTGTGTTTTTCTCATCGAACCGCAAAAAAAATCGGACAATCAGTATATTTGCGTGATATGTATCAGACAAAATTCATTTCGAATGTCGTTCAAAGGAGATTTACGGATGATAACGTAACAACTATACGTAATAATTTATTCACGACTATTGTATAATCTACCCAGTATACGCCTGTTTGCTCGTCCATAATAATACCTTTTAATCACAAGTGAATTATGAGTTATTAATCACTGCTGTCAGATGCTTCAGAGATTTAACTCTTATATAATATTCTTTAAACAAATATTTCTTCAGTGTTATAAAATACTCCAACTAACAAATATGTGTATACCTATACTTTTATCACATCATCAAAAGCACTTCTTATTTCAAAATATACAATGAGAAGTCATTGTCATGTGTGGTCGTTGCGTAATAAACTATTATTTCACTAGATACCAGCTCATTATGAGATTTCCAAATTTTCCATCTGAACAATAAACAACGTATTCTCGTTCAAAATTGGTGCCGTTATAATTGGTTAGGTGAATAAAATTCGGAACAGAGGTGTTATCAGATTTCCAGTAATCTAGAGTTCAGCCAATTTCCTACAAGCTCTCTGTGAGTTTTCTCGGAAAAACGAGTTATATTCAACATCAGAAAAAACCCACACACCTAATTAACGCCGATAATAAATTCCGAAAAACTCGGAAACATTTAATCAACTTCGACGAGACCTATCACGCGATTAGAAAAGTTGTTAATTACACAATACGTAATTAAAATGAGCTGAAAACTTAGAATTACATTCGAATTTCAATGAAATGGTCCGAGTTAAAACTACTTTGTGAATAAATTCATGAATTCAAATGAACTATGAATTATTCATCAGAAACTCATGCTCAAAGGGGAGATCATCTGCATAATAGATGATTTTTGTGTTTTTTCGAATAAATTGATATCATCTCTTCTTAAATCGATTAAACTAGTATGCCCTATCAATAGGAGGGCGTTATATAATATTTGTTGAACAATATACGAATATATATGATCCCTCCGAGAATTATTGCCATCGATGTGGGCCCTTAGCATCTAGACGCAGCTTTATTTCTGGTTCCGAATCAGTAACTAAAATTTTCTTTGATATATTGGGTGGGCCATCTGTTAGTTTTTTTTTTTAACCATGAATTAAACACATGCATTGTGGAAAAAATTCATTAATTTTTATTGAAAATCAAAGGAATATTTATGCCATTTATGTGTGAAAAATCACATCATTCATGTGACCACCACGGCTCTTCTTACAAGCTTGCATCCGAACATCAAAATTTGCGATGACTTTTTCCAGTAAGAGCGGATCTGTGGCCTCAATTTCATGCCGAATATTGCGTTTGAGGTCTTGAATTGTCCGTGGGGCGTTAGCATACACTTTACTCTTCAAAAACCCCAAAGAAAATAGTCCAATGGTGTCAAATCGCATGATCTTGCTGGCCAATTCACGTCAGAATTACGGGAAATTAAGCGTTCACCAAATTTGGTTTGCAATAAACCTATTGTTTCGCGAGTTGTATGCGATTTGACACCATTGGACTATTTTCTTTGGGGTTTTTGAAGAGTAAAGTGTATGCTAACGCCCACGGACAATTCAAGACCTCAAACGCAATATTCGGCATGAAATTGAGGCCACAGATCCGCTCTTACTGGAAAAAGTCATCGCAAATTTTGATGTTCGGATGCAACCTTGTAAGAAAAGCCGTGGTGGTCACATGAATGATGTGATTTTTCACACATAAATGGCATAAATATTCCTTTGATTTTCAATAAAAATTAATGAATTTTTTCCACAATGCATGTGTTTAATTCATGGTTAAAAAAAAAACTAACAGATGGCCCACCCGTTATGTACCGGGTCTTTCACTATAATTTGACTTCCCCTTTAACTTTGTTACTGAAAGAGATACAAAAAATGTTTCGTATAAAAGTTTCACGACATCAACTGAGGTTTTTTGATATGAGTCCAGAAACTGAAATATATACAAGGTGACCAACATATTGATGGCAACTTAATTTTTTCAAATGAAACACCCTGTATATTTTTCCATATTTGGTTAGCTCTTTTTCCCCTGATTTCGAATATACAGGGTGTTTCATTGGGAAAGGGAAATACTTCACAGGTGCATAGGTGGCAGCAAGACGGTTCTAGAGATACCCCATTTATTGGGTCTCACTGTCTTCGTAGCCGAGATACAGGGTGTTTTATGAATTTTGCCCGTTTCTCCTGCTTCTGAGGCCGTACCAGACGAACCACCCGGTATATTTTCTTCATATTTGGCAACTATGTTTTCAATTGAGAGCCCAATATATCATGCAATAACCGCCTCGAAAATCCAGGTCGGGTTAACAAAAAATTATGAATCGTTTGAATACTTGAAACAACACCCTGTACATTGGAATTTTGAAAATCTGTTTTAATATTCGAAAACACCACTAAAAACTAAACTGAGACGTATACTTCAAATTTTCGCGCAGAAAGTTTTACTGCACAAATTTTCAAGGTAAAAGTGAAGTTTTTAGGAACTTGGATACCCGAAAGTGGTTTAAAGTGCCTTTAACAATGAATTATCAACAATATTGAATCCATATTATTTCAACTTTACTTTTTAATTCATTTCCACATTGGTTTTCCTTTGTATAGCCGCATATTTGAAATCCAGGTCCGGGTTAACGAAAATTATGAATCGTTTGAATCCTCGAAACAACACCCTGTACATCGGAATTTTGAAAATCTGCTTTAAAATTCGAAAATACCACTAAAAACTGAACTGAGACGTACACTCCAAATTTTCGCGCAGATAGTTTCAATGCACAAATTTTCAACGTAAAAGTGAAGTTTTTTAAAACTTGGATACTGAAGTGGTTTGAAGTGACTTTTAACAATGAATTATCAAAATATTGAAATCCACAATTATTATACGTTATGATGCAACTCACTTCTCAATAAAGGAAAACTAATGTGGAAATGAATTACAAAGTAATGTTGAAATAATTATGGATTCAATATTATTGATAATTCATTGTTAAAAGTCACTTCAAACCACATTCAGGTATCTCAGTTCTTAAAACTTCACTTTTACGTTGAAAATTTGTGCATTGAAACTATCTGCGCGAAAATTTGAAGTGTACGTCAGTTTTTAGTGGTATTTTCGAATTTCAAAGCAGATTTTCAAAATTCCGATGTACAGGGTGTTGTTTCGAGGATTCAAACGATTCATAATTTTCGTTAACCCGGACCTGGTTTTTCAAGTATACGGCTATAAAAAGGAAATCCAATGTGGAAATGAATTACAAAGTAATGTTGAAATAATTATGGATTCAATATGTTGATAATTCATTGTTAAAAGTCACTTCAAACCACTTTCGGGTATCCAAGTTCCTAAAAACTTCACTTTTACCTTGAAAATTTGTGCAGTAAAACTTTCTGCGCGAAAATTTGAAGTATACGTCTCAGTTAAGTTTTTAGAGGTTTTTCGAATATTGAAACAGATTTTCAAAATTCCGATGTACAGGGTGTTGTTTCGAGGATTCAAACGATTTATAATTTTTCGTTAACCCGGACCTGGATTTTCGAGGCGGTTATTGCATGATATGTTTGGGCTCTCAATTAGAACATAGTTGCCAAATATGAAGAAAATATACCGGGTGGTTCGTCTGGTACGGCCTCAGGAAGAAACGGGCAAAATTCATAAAACACCCTGTATCTCGGCTACGAAGACAGTGAGACCCAATAAATGGGGTATCTCTAGAACCGTCTTGCTGCCACCTATGCACCTGTGAAGTATTTCCCTTTCCCAATGAAACACCCTGTATACATAATGTTGGTCTATCTTTCTTATTCTGAGCACCACAGAGTTTTAAATTTCAATAACCATCTGGAATAGCGTTTTTGGAAGTTCGTGAATCGTTTTGAGGGCCTTCGTTTGGAATATACAGGGGATATTCATTTGATGGCTGAAATTTCGAAGTTGAATAACTTTTGAACTATTAGACCGAATTATTTCAAATTTGCAAGTTTTGTCACTCTTTTACGATTGCTATTTTTCAATATTTCAGAAATTGGAGAAATCAGAACCGGACTAGCAAAATTTTGGACTTTTTCTATTTCCATGAATATTGGAAAACCCTGTACGTGAACATTATGTTCTTATTACATTTTCGTAACCACAAAGAATCCATTATTGATAAAAATAAAAAAATCTCTGTTTGCCACGGTCATACAGGGTGATAACTGATCAAGAAGTGATCAAAAAACATTACCTTATGGATAAAAATTTCAAAGTTCAATAACTCTTGAATTATTGGAACGAATTATTTCAAATTTGGTAGTTTTGTCACCCTTTATGATTGCCATTTTTCAATATTTTAGAAATTGCTTAAATCAGATCCGGACTAGCAAAATTTTAGACCTTTTCTATTTTCATGAATATTGGAACACCCTGTATGTGAAGACTATGTTTTTATTTCATTTTCGCAACCGCAAAAAATTAATTGATGAGAAAATTCAAAATTTCTGCTAGGCACGATCATACAGAGTGATCAAGAAGTGAGCAATAAACAATCTCATGAGTGAAATTTCAAACTTCATTAACTCTTAAATTAATTGAACCGAATGATTTCAAATTTGAATGTTTTGTCACCCTTTACGACGATACCATCTGTCAATATTTCTGAATTTGAATAAATCAGATCCGGACTAGAAAAATTTCGGACATTCTCATTTTTGTTGATAGTGTATCACCCAGAACGTGAACATTATTTTTTTTTTCATTTCAGTAACCATAAAGAATCATATGATGGGAAAAATCAAAAATCTCTGTTTAGTACTGTCATACAAATGATCTAGGAACATGAACTTATGAGTTAAATTTCATAGTTCGAAAAATCTTTTTGCTCACTTCTCGATCACCCTGTATGACCGTGCCAAGCAGAGATTCTGAATTTTTTCCCATTGATTGATTTTTTGTGGTTACAAAATAAAATAAAAACATGTGTTTACCTACAAGGTGTTTCAATATTCATGGAAATAAAAAAAACTAAAATTTTTCACGTCCGGATCTGATTTCTTCAATTTCTGTAATATTGAAAGATGGCAATCGTAAAGAGTGAGAAAACTTTCGAATTTGAAATAATTGACCATATCCATCAGTTATCGGTGGCAGCTTTTTAAGCTTCTTTGGGTTGGTAGTAATCTGTCATCACCATAAATATGTTTCTCTATGATCATTATATTTATGTTCTGTGGTCATTAATGTGTCAAATTTTAAACGAGCCCGCGAATTTATCAACACTTGTTTCGCACATTTTAGTTTCATATTGAGTTATTGTAATATTAGATATGGATAAGGATAAAAATAATGACAGGTATTTATTCTACATTATATACCACCAGAATTAGTCTCCATTTTGATTTTATTCTAGAATTCCAATTCCGAAGGGGCCTTGGACAAGAAATCTTGATAGGTTTCCCAAGAATTTCAAGGAAGAGAGCATTCTACAATATAAAGATACTTCCAAACACCATCTCCTGGGTTACAGGCTGTTCAAAGCCAATAAATAAGCGAAATATTCATTCACTATAGCCAAGATGATACAAATAAGTGTATTGTGAAAGCCAAAGTGGATGCAGCTATGAAAAAAGAAATTACCATAGTAGCACTATTTTATATAATGGTGTAGTTTCTGGAGGATATTGCGAGTGCATTGGTGGTGTTTCTGGAAGATGTAAACATGTGTTTTCAGTATTGTGGCAGTTACTGGATTATGTCAGAGATGAACGTTCCTGTATTCCAGAAGATTTATCATGCACATCCAGACATAGGGAATGGGGAACAGGCTCATCCACAATAGTGAATTCGCCGCTGCATAAAATGACCTTTCAGAAACCAGAGTCATCAAATAGAGATAAATCAGCGGAAAAAAACTGGGTCAATCGCAGGGAACTCTCTGAGAGACATCAAGTAGCAGAAACGCTTACCCACGAAGTTCTGAAAGAGCATGTAGAAATTTTTAAAAGCCATGGGTTGAGTTTTCTAGGAGAGGTAATAGAAGCAAATGAGTGCAAACCAGTACCTTTTCACAACCTCAACGAAAATGCTTCGTCAAATGAGGATAATAATCAGGTAATCGATATACCATTCGCAGTAAATGGGAATATGAGTTTCGGCAAATTGTGGAAGAGTTTGGCCTTCCTTAGAGTTGTTGAAACACTACCAAACAACTGAGAGAGATGCCATAGAATTGAAAAAACAGACTCGATGTCAAAATCAAACTAGATTATGGTTTGAAGAGAAAAAAAAAGATTGATGGCCAGTAAGTTCGGTTTGGTCATTAGAAGAAAAATGCCTGTAAATCAGAACATGATAGGTAGCATCTGGCTAGAAAATCTCATTCAAACTGCTATAATGAAAATGGGGATAGAAAATGAAGAACAGCAGTAAATAAATACTTGGATAAATATCCTCATTTTAAAGCATTTCGTTGTGGTTTGTGTGTGAATACTGGTGTTCCTTTCCTAGCTGCGTCCCCTGATAGGAAAGTGCTTGATACTCCCAAGAATGAAAACTATGTTTAGAAATAAAAACACTGGTTAAGGGAGGACTTTTGATGAATATGAATATCTTGTAATGCATAGAAAGTGGTTTTTTTTCACGTTTTTAGAAATTAATAGAAGTGGAGAAGTTCATTTAAAAAAAACCCATTCATATTACTTCCAGGTCCAAGGGCAAATGGCTTTAACAGCACTTTCAAAGTGCCATTTTGTGGTAGACAGTGGAATGGATATGTTTGTCGAGGAAATCAATTTCGATGAAACTTATGGGTAGTCCAGAGTCTACCCATTCTTACAAAATTTTATTTTGATAATTTTGAAAAATCCCTGGAAGTGTTGAACCCAGCAACATAATGAAAATATTCAAAGTGGTACCTGAAAGAGTGATATGCATCCTAGAGACTGAAATTATTTTTATTATTACCTAGTACCTGTTATGTTTTTTTTATAGATTCACACTGAACGTGTCAGTTTTCAGTATTACCCGAGCGCGTGCGCCAAGGATAATCCTGTTCTATGTTAGTGCGGGTATATGACCTGCCTTATTATAATCACTGTTCCTAATATTACCGCCTTTTGCATTTGTAAGTATACTGGCTGAGTATGTGAAGGTAGGTATAGCCCAAATATTTAGTGCTTCGATTTTATTTTTAGCTGTAGCTGCGTTCTCTAGATCTTTCTAATCCGCGTCATCAGCTCTGTTTTTACCCTTTCCTTGTTCTCCATTTGTTTTATTTCGAATGTCTGTTGAATTCCTAAGTACTTATACCTTTCTTCTCTACCCCCAACTCAGCAATCTCCTTCCGTCAGCCATTCGTATGTTCCCTTCCTCCACCATTTTTCCGTATTTTATTCATTATTATTATTTTTCAATATTTTATTTATCTGTTTTCATTTGAAGAATGTTGGTTATTTTTCGTATATCATGTTATTTATTGTATTTTTTTTTTATTTAATCGTTTCGTTTTTCATACCTTTTTTTTTGATTTCAAACAGAAATAGAGATGAAATTGTGCGGGAAAACAACAATGTATAAAAATATCCCCCCATTCGTAGGGGTATTTTGAATTTGGAAATGAAAACAATTATGGAAATTCAACACTGATATATTACTTATATACTTCTATCTAGAAGGGGTGCTTTAGAGATATTGGGCATTAAGCTGCAACTGTCCATATCTTATTCAGTTGGTCTATGGTACTGATGGGAATCGTAGATTTCAGTATATTGAAAATTTTAACTTCTGCAATCTTCCTCTCAACATGAATTCTCAGACCTTAAAAATTGAAATTATTCCTATATATATTATAGCACAGTAAAAGGATTTGTATGGATATAATAAAAGTTGAATTCCAGGAATAACCCAATCGTAAGTAGGTAACAATATTTTTCAAATTGAGCATAACTCACTAGCAATGTCTTTGGTGACTTGTTCTTCCAACTCATCCATTGATTATTCTTGATGACAAATGGTGGTATATTGAGATCACAGTCCACCTGCTGAAGTGCATCACCAATGGTGAAACCTCTGTCTGCCATAACAGAATCACCAGGTTCCAGTTTATGAATAATGCCACTTTTCAAAAATAAATCTCGGTCACTGATTCTTCCTGGATACATTTCAGATACAAATGATAGAAAACCATTGGGACTTATGGCGATTAATCCTTTTCCAGTATTCGTAGATTTATAGTAAGAATACGTCTTGCTTTGATTATTGTAATCAGATGGCTTTTAGATTTTTATTTCTGTGGCATCTAAAATAATTCTTGTAGGTACTTGGAAAAAGTTTTTTGAATTCATTTGGCATATACTTCTCAACCAAACTTTTATTTGGCCACAAAGGAAGTTGTACAAGGTATGTATAATTACATTCAGCCAAAAATTGAATATTTTACACAGTTGATTGTGAAATATTATGTTTACATGCCAAGTCATGTTCTAGAAGTCCAAGTCGCAGTCTGGAAAAAAATAAAAATATTTGGTGATCGTAACTGAGTTTACTACTCTGCATTCTGTTTGTGGAAATAATTAGTTTTGAACAATTGTCCCTGATTTTTTAAATTTTATGAAAGAAAAAAATCGTTTTTCATCCTCCTTGATGTTCCTGATTCATGGTTTCCGTTTGTCGCATTCTTCCCGGACACCCTGTTATTTCCATTATTTTTTTTTTTTTTTTTTTTATAATAGAAGTTACAAGCAATCAGAATTATGTACATTCTATAAGCTCATTTGATGGTTTCAAAGCTAGGCGTCATGATGAGGTCCCGTCCAGTGACAGGGCCTCTTTAAGTCTCCGTCAAATCTGCTGGCCATTTTCTTTTAAGTCGCCGATCGTTCTGCAATTGGGTCAGTGGTTGTAGCAAGGTGTTTGTGTGGCTCTCAAGCTTTGTGTGATGTTTGGTGCTGTTTTCTGTTATGACGTCCTTTACATACGGTATTTTCAGGTCTTCGTGCAGGGTTTGATTTGTAACGTACCACGGGGCGTTTGTTATCATTCTGAGTATTTTAGATTGGCTTCTTTGGATTATTGACATGTTCGAGTTGCTAGTACATCCCCAGATCTCGATTCCATAGGTCCAAATAGGCTTTATTATGGATTTATAGATGAGAATTTTATTTTCTAGTGATAATTTTGACCTCCTACCACCAATGAGCCAGTGTAATTCCTTACTTTCAGGTCTATTTGCTTTCTTTTTTTGACTACATGCTCCTTCCAGGTAAGCTTTTTATCCATGTGTAGGCCGAGGTATTTCACTGTAGGGGATTCGGGTATCTGGATGTTGTTCATTTTTACTGGTGGACACTGGCCCTTTCTAAGTGTGAAATTGACTTGTACAGATTTGGTCTCGTTGATCTTTATTCTCCATTTATGCAGCCATTCTTGTATCTGGTCTAAGTGAGTCTGTAGCAAGTGAGAAGCTTCTACCGGGTCTTCATCGCACGCTAGTATGGCTGCGTCATCCGCGAATGTACCCATTACTGTGTTTGGGTTGGTTGGCAGGTCTGCAGTGTACAATAGGTACAAAATGGGACCAAGAACACTGCCTTGTGGTACTCCAGATGATATGGGAAAATTGTTTGTTATTTTGTCGTTCACTCTTACCCTGAATTTTCTTGTATCTAGATAGGACCTCAAAAGTTTGTAATATGTTATTGGTAGATATTTTTTTATCTTGTACAGTAGGCCAGGGTGCCAAACCTTATCAAAAGCTTGACTTACGTCAAGGACGCTGATGTACAGTATTTCTTCTGTTCGAGTGCTTCGTTTACGACATGGCTTATTCTGTGAGTTTGTTGCACTGTTGAGTGAGCTGCTCGAAACCCAAACTGGTGATGTGGTATCCATTGTTCAGTATTTGGGTCTGTGTTGATTCTACGCAGGACAAGTCTTTCAAGGACTTTGGAGGTGACAGGTAGCAAACTAATTGGCCGATAGGAGGTCGCACTGCTTGGATCTTTACCTGGTTTTGGAATTAAAATAATTTCTGCTATTTTAAACTGCTGTGGCCAGTAATTTTGTTTCAGTATAGCATTGTAAATATACTTCAGTAGAGTGATTCCCTTTTCTGGTAACTCTCTAAGCATTTTCGGTGTCATTTTGTCAATTCCTGCAGTTTTTCTTGTATTGAGGCGACTGAGTTCATCCTGGACTTCGGTCGTAGTGAGTGGTTAATTGGTGCTGTGATGTTGGGTACCTCCAGAAGTTCTTTTTTATCTCGTTATCTCTGGCGTCGTTGGGGGGGTGAATACTGTGGCTAGGTGTTCGGCAAATAGCTTGGCTTTTTCTTCATCACTTCTGGCCCAATGTATGCTAGGTGCTGATGTATTACGTATAGCTGATGTATGCGTTGTTGGTTTTTTGGAGTTCTTTATTGGTTTCCATATTGAATTATCAAATCTGCTTAGATTTGATATATACTCTTGAAATGAGTTTTCTTTTAGTTCTTTAACTTTCGCTCTGAGTCGATTGGTTGCTTTGTTCAAGGTGTTTTTATCAGCTGGGGAGTGTGTTTGCTGCCACCTTGCTCTTGCTTTTCTCTTCTGTGCAATTAGTTCCTTAATTCCTTCAGTGATATTGTATGAATTTTTTGCTACATTGATTACAGGTGTTGCTTGTTCCACTGCTTGAATAATAAGGTTGTTGAATATGATAGCACTTCTTCTATTTCATCAGGGGTTTTCAGGCTTACGTTCAGGCTTACCGTCTCCTCGATATTTTTTCGATATTCGTCCCAATTGGTTCTCCTATTGTGCAGTCTGGGAATTTGTTTTTTGTGGATTATAAAAGCACTGATTGTTGCAATTATGGGAGAATGATCCGAAGACAGGTCGTAGCTTGGCGTAATGTCCATGTTAGAATGAGATAAGCCGTTTGTTACAAAGAAATCAAGCAGGTCCGGAATCTTATTGGGATCCGTCGGCCAATATGTGGGAGTGCCTGTAGATAAAATGTTGTAGCCATTTTCTTGTATAAGACTTGCTAATGCTTTTCCTTTCGCTGTTGTAAGACGTGAACCAAATAGGGTATTTTTGCAATTAAAATCTCCTCCGGCGACGAATTTGGGGCCCAGTGTTGAAAAATAGTCGTTGAAGTTTTCTTTCTTGATGTTGTGACGTGGGGGACAGTAAACTGCGGAGACTGTTATTTCAAAGGATGCAAGTTCTACCTTTATTGTTGTGGCCTGTAACAGATCTTTCCTATATTCAGGCAGTTCAATATGCCTAATCGAGTTTTTCACTATGATGGCGGAGCGGCGTGAGCAGTGTTGTCCGGATGATTCGAGTGGTAAGTAGTATAGTGCGGTATCTTGAAGTAAGACCTCTCAGTGAAGTGAGTTTCGCTTATCAGTAAAATGTCTATAGAGTTATGATGGAGGAAAACTTCTATTTCATTTTTGTGTTGAAGAAGGCCATTGGCATTCCATTCTGCTATTTGGAAGTTACTGAATTTTACTGATGAGAGTGGTTAACATGTTCAACATCATGGTGTTTTGTGGATTAGTTGTTGAAACATAATTTTGAATTCTCCCAGGAATCTGTCCATTACATTAGTGATATCATTTGGTTGTTCAGGTTTGTTTATGTTGTTGGTTGCGTCTACATAGCTCCTTGTGTGATGCTGGAAGTGATGTGGTAGTTGGGATGATGTTCCTGATGGCTTGATCTTAACCTTGAAATTGTTGGTTATTCAGAGCTGGTGGTGTTTGCTGTTTTTGTGTTGTGGAGGATATGTTGTTGTTGTTGTTGAGTGCCCTATTGTAGTGTTGGATGTTTTTTTCTATTGTTTGCATTATTATTTATTAATAGTTTGTGATAGAACTCGCAACCCTTGTAGCTTGCTGGGTGGGCCCCACCACACAAGGCACATGTCGCTGGGGAGTCTTTACTTTTCTTACAGGTTGTAGTGTTATGTGGTTCCCCACATTTAACACATACGAATGGTCTGTTGCAATATGTTTTAGAGTGTCCATATTGCTGGCACCTTGTACATTGTGTGATTCCTCTTGTTTTTATTGGTGGTTCGATTTGTACCGCTCTGTTTTGGAGGTATTTCAGTTTGTACACATCTTTGTTATTTTCAGAGGGTTCTAAATCTACGAAGAAGAGGTTTAGCGGCTCTTTAGTTTGTCTATGCCTACCATTGATTATGTTCCTTACTTTATGTCCCTTATTTTCCAGATCCTTTTAATTATATTGATGTCTGTTGTGTAGTGCAGGTGTTTGATCACTACTCTATATGCACGCTCTTCTTTGGTTGGTAGGTATGGTGAATTATATCGCTGTCACGCATAAACTCTATGAGTTTTCTGTAGGATTCTGATGTAGTGCTGTTTACCTTGATTGTGTTGTCTGCCAACATTTGGTGGTGTATTCTTCATCTTTTACAACAGCTTTTAATTTTCTTGCCATCACTGAATAGTCCACAACCCCATAGATGAATATCGGGGGTGGTTTAGGGATTTTACTTGGGCT
The DNA here is from genome assembly GCA_013421045.1 of Propylea japonica. Classification (NCBI taxonomy): domain Eukaryota; kingdom Metazoa; phylum Arthropoda; class Insecta; order Coleoptera; family Coccinellidae; genus Propylea; species Propylea japonica. The sequence goes on along the minus strand of CM024245.1, from coordinate 31,019,225 downwards.
GGTATTGGGTTGCTGGGTATCCTCATTCATCCTACTCAGAGCATTGAATGTATTCTGGATTTCGATGGGGGTTGTAATGCTTGCATTTATTTTTCTTCTTTTGTATTTGTAGTTTTCACTACTTGCCATTCGTTATTGCCTGTTGCATTGTTTTCGAATCCATGGAAATCATCGTCACTTGTTGATGACATTCGATGGAAGTAAACACTGGTTTCAGTTGTTGGGGCAGTTGTGCTCGGAGAATAATTCATTGTTGTCCGCACTGGGGTAGCATTTGATGTTTTTTGTGGGTGTGTTACTTGGTTAGAATCGATTTCTGATTCATTTGGGATTGAGGTCTGGTTCATTTTACCTATTCAGCGGTACGCCACTGGAGAGTTATCAATGTTGACGAGATAATAACATCTTCACCATCTGCACTGATAAGGGATATACTTTTTGAGTCCTTTTTCTCATTTAAATTCACTAGTTTCAAAAGTCTTTTGTCACAAGTTGCCAATTTTATTGCTCTCTGATGTAGTATAATTGTTTTAAATCACAAATAACTATACCAATTAGCATTTAATTCAATTCACACCACGAAAACGATTTTATCGCGTCAATATGAAGCGGATAAACAAGATAACCATTCGCGGCGACAGCTGTTGAAAGAATTCCATATGTGAAATCATATTGGGGACAAGGTTCGCTCGGGCCCCCCTTATTTGTTATGGCATATTCGCAACAAAATTGTTCTAATTCATTCATTACTATCTCCACTGAAAATTCTTGGCAACTTCTGGTCGCCAATGGCCTAATAGCGATATAATGTGACATAATATATATTTTTGAAACGAGAAAAAACGTTGATTGTATTATTTAGTTTTTCGAAAAAACCACCGTAATGTCATCTCATATGGTTTGGTGTAGTTCGAGGATCACCAGTTCTGGCCACCCTGTAGCTACGGGGTGTATCTGGATAACATTGAAGAAATGAAAGAGGTGATTTCACAGATAATTTCATGAAAAAAGGATCGCACAAATGTAGGTCCGGAAATGCGCTGTTCCCAGATACGGGTGTTGAAGTTTTACGTAAAAACTGACTAATGAAGTGATACGCCGCTGAGATATTTAAAACAAACAATTATTTTCCTGATCTTGAATTTGTAACAGAATATCTCTTTTGCCTTGTTTTCTTGTGGGATGCCGTTCATATGTAAGGAAAAGAAACATGTTTTATTTCACTCAAAACCGACACGACACGAAACAAGAGAAAAGGGATTTTTTGTCAAAAATTGAACGAAGAATTCAAAAATAAATGTTAGTTTCTAGTCAGTTTTCAAATAAAACTTCAACACCCTCTATCTTGGAAGCAATTCATTTCCGGAACTACATTTTTGAGAGTTACACGTGAATGTCTGCTCTTTATAAAGAGCAGATATATCATTCAAGTGTAATTAATTAGTTATTATTGCATGTTTGGCAAAATGCTTGATAAATTGAAATGATAAGGAATGACTATTCCTTACAGAGCCTACTTAAAAAAAGTAGAAAAGCCCTGAGCAGGAGCTTTTGAGCGCTCGTTCATTGGTGGTGCAATGACACTATTACTTTAAATTTTATATGCGATTTGAAATTGTTACGAAATACCCACACCGGCAGAATTAGGGAAACACAAAAAAAATGTCTTTTTTTTGGGACTCGTGAGTGATTCGTCAAGTGGTTTCATTTATTCAAGATATTTCCCTCGTACAACATAATATTTCGAGATATTTTTATATTTTTCATTAATCTAACAGAAATTACACCCTCTCAAGTGTTTGTTGACAGTCAGCGCTTTAAGTGTTTTTGATAAAGATTTTACTTGAGCAGTCAATAGTGGCTCTAACTTATTTTGTGGGTTGTTTGAAGAGTCAACATTGTGTTGCATACAAAATGAGTGATTTTCCAGCTACTGAAGTAGCCAGAGCTGTGACAATGATCGAGGAAGCTCACACATATCGTTTCAGTGAGTCGAATGTTGGCTGTATCAGTATCTGTGATCCACCGTTGTGAAAAACGATATAGACAGACAGGATCTTACGTGCGGAGGCGGGGACAAGGCAGAAAACGCGAAACCAGTGCCGTAGACGAACGTTTTATAAGGGTGCAAACGTTGAGAAACTGTCGTCAAACAGCTGTCCAGACCAGAAATCTCTTAGAAGAGGTGCGTAACGTGCGTGTAAGTGAACGAACAGTAAGAAGAAGGTTAAACGAAGTTGGTTTAAAGTTATACGTACCAGCAAAAGCGCCTCAACTTGAGGTAAGCCACCGAGTTTCAAGATTAGCGTTCGCTCGTCAACACAAGATTGGTCAGATGAATGGGGTCGTGTTTTATTCTCCGAGGAAAGCCGATTTTGCTTAAATTTCATCGACGGAAGAAAAGGATGTGGAGATATCGAGGAGAACGGTACCATCAAGCCAATTTACTAAAACGGTGTCATATGGTGGAGAGTCCGTTATGGTGTGGGGTGGCATATGTTTAACAGCCCGCACCGCTTTGGTCATCATTGATGGCGGTTCTCTGACTGCACACAGGTACATAACTGAGATCCTGGAACCCCATGTAATGCCTCTTGCCCCATTTATAGGGCCAGGTTTTGTGTTCTGCAGGAAAACTCACGGCCGCACACTGCTCGCGTGCTTAGCGATTACTTCAATGGAATCGGAATAATCAAATGGATTGGCCAGCACGATCCCCAGACATGAATCCGATAGAGCACGTCTGGGACATGATTGGACGCAAGGTGCGGAAGAGGATTTCACCACCAAGGAAAGTTAAAGAATTGGCGTTGATTGAAGAGTGGGCCAATTTGCCCCAGGAAGCATGGGCAGACGTATTCAGGCCCTAATTAGAGCCCGCGGCGGCAATACAAGATATTAATAATGTAATTAATAACATTTTCAAAGATAACTTAATTTTTTTAAAATAGTTAATGAAGTCAACTGATTTAAATTTCTTTTTTTTTGCAATCACGTATAAATAGATAAGGTTCAACCCTAGCTTCTATTGTGTCATATTCATTTTTAATATCAAAGCCAAAATGAAGCGAAAAATCATACATAAAAAGTTAATTATTGAAAAAAAGCTGTCCTTATTTTGTGTTCCCCTAATTTTGCCGGTGTGTGTATATAAATCTATAATCTAGCGCAATAGCAATTTATTTTGAAAATTATTCAGGAAATGAAATATGTAAAAAATAAAAAAATCAAGAAAAGGCCTCAGCAGGAGCTTTTGAGCGCTCGTTCATTGTTGGGGCAATAAGACTATTACCTCAAAATTTTATACGGGACTTGAGAGTGATATCTTATTAAATAAATGCAGAATCTCAGCACAATCGGAATTATATTCTGGAAATTATTCAGAAAACGTAATATGTAAAAAATATAAATAAAAAAATTCAATTCTATAGTACTGATGATGCGATCCTCTTGAAATGTTGCATATCAGTTTCCATTCAAAAAATGCGTTTCACCTGACTCGGAAATATAAAGATTCTTCTTTTCAATAGTCCAATTCAATTTTTTATGGTTCTGTTAACACTAGATATGGCTTCGAAATTTTGTACGAGCATTCAGTATATCGATCCTTTCAAAAAATAAATTTCACTCAAATCAGATATCTCGTAATGGAAATAAAAAGATGTTTCTTTGAATATTTTAATTGAATTTTCTATGGTTCTGTTGACACTATGGCCACAAAATCTTGCATGAAGATTCAGTATATCAGTTTACATTAACATTAAATTCATTCGAATCGTACATCCTGTTATGGAAATACAAAGATTTTTCTTTTCAATATTCCAGTTAAATTTGCTATCGTTTTGTTAGCACGAAATTCTGAATGAACATTCAGTATATCGATCTCCATTCAAAAAATTAATTTCATCCGAATCGAATATTTTTTATGGAAAAATGAAACATGAGGCTTGCTATGAGCATCTTGCATTTGGCCGTAACATTCCATTTCGATCAGTTTCGTTTTTTCTAGATATTCAGGAACATAAATTTTGAATGGCCATATTTCATGGAACACCCTGTACGATTTGCCTCGTTACGAACTTAACCGAGACATTTTGAAACCGAACTTACCCTGAAAATTTCAAGTCTCTAGGACAATTCCTTTGTAACATTTTGGCATTTTTTTCCTGTAAAAAATATATAAAGGTTCTTCCTTTTAATATTTCAAATTAATTTTTCATGGTTTTATTAATACTATGGCCACAAAATTTTGCATGAACATTCAGTGTATCAATTTTCATACACAAAATGAATTTCACTAGAATCGGATATCATTCTATGGAACAATGAAGTTTTTTTTTCAATATTACAGTTGAATTTTTTATGGTTCAGTGTACACTAAGTATGGCCACAAAATTTTGCATGAGGCTCATTACGAGCATCTTGCATGTGACTGCCACATTTCATTCCGATTGGTTTCGTTTTGTCTGAGATATCGAGGAATAAAAATTTTGAACAACCATATTTTATAGAATACCCTATGATTTGGATGTTTAACAAACCTAATCGGGCCATTTGGGAGCTACACTCGCCCTAAAAAGCTCAAGTCTTTAGGACAATTTATTCGAAAGTTATCGTGCTAGTGGACGGCCGGATGGCCCCACGAACATAATTCAATTTCACCATTAATTTGTCATCAGGAGTCGATCCTTATCGTTTGAGACCATTTTCGGCTCAAAATTCGAAAATTGAAGACATTTGGGCGAAACGATATAACACTCGTTCAAGTAGAACTAGCGCTCAAAAAGAGATTCCATAGTTTTATGGGACCTCACTTTGAAGCTCTGTTTCGGGCACCCTGATATAATATTTGCTCATAATTTATACAAGAAACTGAATCAGTGTACTTTCTTTCGTTCCACTGTTGCAAAAAAGATTCTATAAAAAATTTAAGCTTTAATTTGTACTTAATTTTTTAATGATCAAGCTATAACTCAAAAATCGCGTGAAGTGGATGCGTACATCATACATCAAATCGTTGAAGAATCAAGCAAAAATACAAATATGAATAAATATACAGTGCGTTACATTTAAAATAACGAATTCGTTTCCGGTAGAACCGGATATAGCTTACGCTCGAAAATATTTCTCAAATTGAGTTCATAAACGCTAATACGAAAACACAAAATCCTCAATTCGTATTACAATTCCTTCATATAAGTACCCAGGACTAATCGATAAGCGTTCAAGATTGATTTAACCTATTATGTTAGATCAAAACCAAACAAAACAAAACATCAGAATTTCGGTCAGTGAAATTTGCAACATCAACCTAAATTTCTCAACTAATGAATAATTGTATGTTCAATTATAAAATTAATTTCTGATTTTCACAGCCGCCCAAAATGTCATTTTTTTATGGATGATTAGCACTGTAATGTTAATATTCCAAGTTTTAAGGGTAGCAAACATGTCATTTGATGGCATTTCCGTGCGATGGTCTATTTTTGGTGCGGCTATATGACCACACACTTAATAAGTGAACTTGATCTTGTTAAAAACTTACCACTTTATTCTTGTCACCTTCGTAGTTCATATCAACAAGTTTCAATTCAACTGAATATACTGGATTTTCGAAATGAGCATCTTTCAAGAATACCAATTCTGAAAATAGATGACAACAAATAATATTATATACATAAAATTGTCGTGATCCTCTATTGAGTTGACCATAATTCAGACATATTTCGAGTGTTATAGTGATTTGTTATATCAGTTATATTCCAAAATCTCGCCTTCATTGTTACGAACTCCGATATTTTTATACCCAAAAATTTCTGCACTCTCATTAGTGCTGTCTACTCATATTTCAAACCTTATAGTTTGAGTTGTTTTTAAAATATTATCAAAATATTAGTTGAAATTTGTTTCACGAATATGAAAATTACTTATGGACCGTAATTGTTAGTAAAGTGAAAGTTTGTTAGGATTTCTCGGTCAAGGAAAAGTGGTACATTTATATATTATCCAAGCTTTCGATGAATTGTATTACCTCTCTCAAGGATATATACTCGTATGGTGTGATTTTCATCCTAGTAGTAACAAAATTTTTCGTAATCTCGCTCAATTAAACTTTCTTGAAATCTCAACCATAATTCAACATATTTGATGTATTAGAAGCAACATTAAAATTTTGTATCTTGAGTGAGAGTGAGATTACGAATAATTTTGTTACTACTAGGATAAAAATCACACCATATATCCTTGAGAAAGGTAATAAACATTACCGAAAGCTTGGATAATATACACTACTGGAAAAAATTAAAGGATCAAAAAGAAATTCCAAATTTTTCAGCAATTTTCAACATGCCGTAACTTTGAGAGGAATGGTCGTACAAGGAATTCAAAATGAGGAAATTGTAGCTCCAAGTGTCTGGTTTTTGGATTAGAGCTTCAAAAATTTTAAGTTTCAGTGGTTTTCGAGTAATGATAGAAAAATTAGCAGTTTTTTCTTCACGTCGCATCAATATAAAAATTTAACAAAAAAAGGGCTTTTGGTGGTTTCTTGGAAAATCTACCGCTGGGTCGAAAATGTTGAGAAAACCAATAATGTTAAGTGTGACTTTCACAGTTCAATATGTTAATAAAAACCTTACGAAGGGTCAACTCAATCCAGCTAGCCGTGTTTTTGTTTGACTCGATTGAATTTTTGAAAAAATATAAGGATCACATTTTTGCTCTGAGGAGCTGAGCTCATAATCTTTAAAAAAGGTAAAAACGAATTTTCTCGAGCATTTTCCACATTTTAATTGCAGTTAGTACATAAATTTCAAAAAAAGAAAAATAAAATAAACTAACAAATAAAATTTTCATTAATTTAATAGCGGGTATTGCCACCCCTGTTTTCAATAATGGCTCTCAAACAAATGGATCCTTTTCCATTCGAAGTCCGATATCTCGGCGAAAAGTGGACGTATTGAGGTCAATAAAAAAATAAATTGAAGCTGAATTAACAAAGTATCCCATTATTATAACGATTATGCAAAAATATAATTTCCACGCTCGTAGACAAGAAAAAAAAACTGGTAAAACTTTGATAATTTTTTTGTTGCTGATTTTTTTAACATTACTCGAAAACCACTGAAACTTAAAATTTTTGAAGTTCTAATCCAAAAACAAGACACTTGAAGCTACGATTTCCTTTTTCTGAATTCCCTGTACGACCATTCCTCTCAAAGTTAAGGCATGTTTAAAATTGCCTGAAAATTTGGAATTTTTTTTTGATCCTTTAATTTTTTCAGCAGTGTAGTATCACTAAGCTTGACCGAGAAATCCTAACAAACTTTCACTTTATGAAATTTGTTTCTTTCGATAACTATCAGATTGTATACAGAGTTGGGATAAAGTCTGGAACCAAGTAAATGTCTTTTGAACGAAAACTTTCAGAATGATATAACACATACTTACTGCAATGTGTTATGGTTCTCTCGAATGGCACCGGTACAGGGTAATCCACGCATATTGGCTTGAGCAAATGCATCGAATCATTCAAAATACCTGATTGATACTTATTCACTGCAAAACTGTCGACGTCTTGGAAAATAAGTGACTCATGCTCTACCATATGACCCTAGAAAAATATATTTTGAAAATTATATGAAGAAGAAGAAAGTAATTCATATCATAAGGTTGAATGAAGAGAAATGATATAGTGAATAGACAGGGTATGCAGAATTCGTTGTCTACTGAACGGATCTTCAGAACTATAGCAGCTAGAAGAAAACTAACATATTTTCGGGTTCTTTTTTCCTGAATTATCAGAATATGAGAACAGTTTCAGCCTTTCTTTCATAAATTTTGAGTTGTGAATTAAAATTGAGAAATTGTCATTTTCAATGATGCTGAATACCTTGCTTGTTTGGATTCGGATTCGGTATTATAAGTAGGCTGGCGTTACCATAGTGACCGTTGAATACTAAGCATCAGACATCTTGGAGCTTCTATAATTGGAATAACCGATTGTTGAGTAAATACCCGAATGTTTAAAAGTTATGGTTGATTTGTAACCGTTTTTCTTGAAAGTAGAAATAGTCTAGCAATTGTTAAAAGTGCATTATAGTTCGTGAACTCCACATAATGCTTTGAACTCTTCCTTCTGTGATAGGAATCACCGAATATCGAATAATTATTTCTGCTGAGAATCAATATACTTCAATAAAGAATGAAATACTTTGATGCAATTACTGATGAAAAAATATACCTATCTCTACTTTCTTCCTATTCATGAAAACAGTTCAAAAAATCAGTTATAATGAAAAATATACCGTCGATAACTATGAATATCATTTTCATAAGAGTATCCCATTAGTGAAGATTATAAACAAATCGACTATTTCCACTTTCAAGAAAAAATTACAAATCAACTTTTAAACATTCGAGTATTTACTCAACAATCGGTTATTCCAATTATAGAAGCTCGAAAGATATCTAATGCTTAGTATTCAACGGTCACTATGGTAACGCCAGCCCACTTATAATACCGAATCCGAGTTCAAACAAGCAAGGTATTCAGCATCATTGAAAATGACAATTGCTCAATTTTCATTCAAAACTCAAAATCTATGAGAGATAGGCTGGAACTGTTTTCATATTCGGATGATTCAGAAAAAAAGTACCCGAAAATGTGTAATCAGTTTTCTTCTAGCTGCTATAATTCCCGAGACTCCTTCAGTAGACAACAAATTTTGCCCACCCCGTACACACATCGTCCAAAGTCTTGGCCCCCTAGGTTTCTCGATAAATTAACAATATTCTGGAAATGTGAGTATTTTTTAAAAGCTATATATTCGATACAATATCTTTGTTCGTAACTCATTGCTTTATGCAGGATAAAACAAAATATGAGAAAAAGGTGAAATCTAAACTTATCAATATTTAATGTTCATTTATTATAGTTAAAACACAATGGAATCCAAATTCAATAGTCCGTATTACCACCTCGCATCTCACTCAATCTGCCATCAATTACAAGACATCTCATACATATCATTCCATTTTTCCTGAAGGGCTAAACTAAATTCCTGAAAAGTTTAGGATCAGTTTTGGCGATTGGAAATTGCTCTACAGTAATCTTATACGTGCAGAATTGGATTCATGTCTGCTGGCCAGTTAATTCTCTGGATATACTTCTCTTGAAGGTTGTTTTGAGCCCTTCGTGTTTGTATGAAGAAGCATTATCATCCTAATAAATAAAATTTCTCCTAAATTCGGTGCGCAGAAGCATAATGATTAGTTCAATTATGTTTTCTACGTAGATGGCACCAGTAATTGTTCATTCAACGACGATCGAACCTCTTCCTTCCAGCATATTATTTTTGATTCGCCTTCAAGGGGCATAACTTTCCGGGCGAAATAGAGTTGCTAATCTTCCTATTTCCTCCTAAACCGAATCGTGACTCTTCCGGAAAAAGTAGGTTGAGCAATTGTGGTGATAGCCAGCCGTGGTATTGTTCTGACCATTGCCGATGGGTATTTTGATGTTCAAGTGGTCGCCGAGCTATTTCTGAAGGTATTTTTGTCATGTCTTTCTTGTATTTGAGGAATGTATTCTCCTCCTTATGGTAATGCTTGGGACTCTTCGTCTCCAGATCATCAATAGATAATCATGACTAGGGCCACTATACGCCTTATTAAAGTCCGAGGAATATTTAATCGTGTGATTCTTGAGGTTGAGGAAGAACCACTACGATTGACCGATCTTACTAAGAAATTGTATGTCCCAGCTTTTAAAAACTCTTGTTATTCACTGAAAACTGATTGAACTCCAATTCACCTGTATTCTACCAAACAAGAAACATTTTTTGCGATTATTGTTTTCATTGAAATGATTAGCCTGTAAAGATTCTACACAGCAAAAATTGTCATGTTACATTCAGCAAGTTGAGAAATAATAATAGTATTTATCAAGGTTATGAAAAAGGACTTGGTGTCATTATCTTAGGTAGGTAGTTTTGGGAATAATTGGCCGCTTTCGATGCAACGTTGCCAGGCCTAGCGTTAACGACGTTAACGTAGCCTTGACGTTCGACGCGTTTACGAGTCGAAAGTCCCAGAGAGGTAATCTTGTTTACAATTCACAACAATCATATAACTCCACATCTATCTACATACACATATCTACATGTAGCTGTAGGTGCAGGTGCTTCCTTAAGTTCAAATCAGGATATTTTGGAACCGACGATTTATCTTGACTATACCTATTATGAAGGAATCCATTCATCCATTGAACTATGAAGAATACATTTACAAAACCATTAGTTTCCATTGTTCAAACAATAATATCTTTATTCAATCCAAGTAGTAAATCTTTAAGGTAAAATTTCAATCTTCTGTCGTTAGGTATTTAGAACTGTCTGAATTGTGTTATAAATTTTATTTTCAAATGCAAATTGATATTGTGAAAAATCCGCGATTTATGCTACTTTTTCGTGATTAGGCGTTTTCGGATACTTATCTACTCGGGTTTACTCAATCCCTAACCTTCGCGTTCGTTAACCTAACCCGAACATCCAACTCGTGTTCAGAAAGTACGGTGCTATTAACTCGATCACTGACTCAGGTTGATCTATCGTAACCCTAAACGAGAGCAAGGTCGTAGAGTCACCGCATGCGCACTGCAGTTCGATTTTGTATTTGAAAAGGCGGAAATAAGTCTACTACTCTTTTCTTAGTAGTTTCATACGAGTACGTATATTCTATTCCTGAAAATTATTGGAAGAGAAGATAATTTGGCTCAGTGTGAAATGTGTGGTTTCATGAGCCGAAAAAATAATGTGGAACATTTTTTTCATAACTTTGTATGCAGATATTTTTGCGTTAAAGCTATAGCCTTATTTACTTTCTTAACATAAGTACTCAAATATAACATTGAACATGCGAGGGTACACCAGAAATTATAAGAAAAATTTTACAGAAGTCAATAAATCCAAGCAAAGCTAGGGACAATCAGTTAATAAACTGGAACTGAGAAAATAAATTATCTACTTCTTTGACATAGGCACTCAGAAATAACATCAAATATGGAAGGGCACACAAGAAACTATAAGAAATATTTTACAGAATCCAATATAAATGCAAGCCAAGCAAGAGACAATCCGAAAATAAACTGGGACTAAAAAATAAATCCATATACTATATGGTTATGTTATTGATGCGACTGTCACTTAAAATCCCAAACCTGACGTGTTCGTAAACTTAGAACCTGGGTCCGTGATCCGAGTAGATCCATCACGTGATCCAATGGATCGAGTTAGGAACCCTGAGAAAAGCCGGCCATAGACATCGTTATTTTTCATCCGTTGGTATCGCGGTGATAAGAACCGTCCCGACAAAAGCGCCGAAAACCGATGTGTGAGGCGAAAAACGTCGGTACGTATCGTCGGTCCAAATATCTGCCGATGCTCGATTTTTTGGAACGACGGTCCATCGGTTGCGTGCCATACCGACTGTGTGTGGGGATTTCGTCAAGAATCGGCGGTTATTTGCCATTAGCGTAGCGTTTCTTTTTTTACCCAGAACCGAAACTGCGGTCGCCACTGCTAAGAAATGTTTCATCTTCATGACGTGCTAAATCGCGGACGACGGCAAAATAAACTGGCAGAATTTACCGAAGTGTGCGGGCAAAACAGTTCAGCGATACGACTCGGCGGTTCGAATCGCGGCGAGTAGAACAGATGAAAAATAACGATGTCTATGGCCGATGTAAGTTTCCGAAAACGCATATTTTCACATGTCTTTCTCCTAGCTTCACTCAATTTGCTTTTAGCATCAGTTACCAGTGTCATCGTACGGAATAGCAAACTCGGGTTTTATTGTACGGGCATTTCGACATCGTAATGTCCTTATACAAATTTCATCACCAACAACGGAAGGATCAATAATAGAGCGCAAAGCCAGGACGTTAAACTGACCCACACATGACTCGCTATCGGATGAACCGTGAAAGTTCCATTTCCAAGGGGATGAATTAACGCTTTTTTATCCGAGACCCTTCCCGAAGGAGGCAATAAAATATCCTCGCTAGATTTCGTGAGGAGAAGGTCATGGCACTTAGAGTCATCTTTTTGGAACAAATTCTGGATATGACATAATAAGTTTTCAATGTTCAATTCGAAGATCGTCTTTCGATACTTTGAAAAACATTATATTTCCTGGTGAAGATTTATTCGAATCAAAATATACAGGGTGTTTTACCAGGAAACGGAAAAAATGTAGAGAGAACAAAGCACCTCTAGGTGGTTCCGAATATAGGTACTATATTTTACCACAGATATATCAATTTCATCTATTTCTTTGAGTGGCCATAACTTACGATCCACAAAGAATATTTTTATGATCTTTGGTACGCACATTTTTCTACTTCTACACAAGCGACCTTACTACCTATACCTTGAGAAATCCTGGTCCGGATCAACAAAAATTGTATATAACTTCGCATCCTGAAAACCACCCTGTATTTCGAATTTTCAAAATACGTTCGGATGTTTTGGAAAAGCACAAAAAACTGAAGCGGACTAGGAACTTTTTTTTCACGCATGTTTTTTCCTACTATCTTTTCAACATCGCATTTCAGGTTTATGCATTTTGAGAATAATAATACATAATTTTCTACTACATGCAAAACTGCAAGAGGATCGAATCTGCTGAAATATAGGATTTAATTTTTTCAATTGTGAACTTTTACAAATTTCAGTTTCTGAATAATTTCTAGAATTATTCCGATCCTGCTGAGATTTTGCATTTATGTATTGAGTATCAATCTCAAGTACTATACAAAATTTTGAGGTGATAGCCCTTTTCTCCACCAATGAGGAGCGCTCAGAGCAACCTGCTCAGCGCTTTCTAAATTTGTTTTTGTCGGTCGAAAAAATTACATCTCTTCGGTCTGCAGTTTTTCAACCTTTGACGATGTGGAATCGGTCAAACGTTTGATGCGGATGACGCAAGTTAAAATCAGTAAGTGAGGAATGCTACAAGTCGATAAAAATCCACAAATATAAAATAATATTAAATTCTTGAGCTTCTTTGGATGTTCTGGTGGGTCTACTCCACTTGTAGTGAGTGTTGCGGGTGATTCTCTTGGCACTGTTGAATATGTCAAGTTTCTGGGACTGTGCGTTGACAGGTTTTTGAGATGGAATTTTCAAATTGACAAATTATGCCGTAAGCTCAATAGCTCGTATTACGCTCTGCACCGTCTAAAGGGGTCTGTCTCTACTGAAACCCTATTGAATATATATTATTCTATAGTTTACAGTCACCTAAACTACAATACAATCCTATGGGGCGGATCATCGGAGTGCGGTCGGGTGTTCATCACTCAAAAAAAGATCATTCGTCTTATATTCGGCTTGAAACCTAGATATTCATGCAGGCAAATATTCAAGAACTCTCAAATACTCACACTACCTTGCATTTACATCCTAAACTGTCTTTTGTATGTGCGATCTAATTTTAATTGTCTCACGAAATGCTCTGATTTCCATAGCTATGGAACTATACTAGGAACCGAAATATGATTTGTGTGCCAAGGCACTCGACGGCCAAATACGAGTCATCCCCCGGATATGCCGGTATTGCTTTATATAATCATCTGCCGAATAGGTTTAAGTCAATGAATGAGAGATTATTCAAGAATGAAGTAAAGAAAATGTTATGTTCCAAGGGATATTATGATTTGAAGGAATTCTTTTCAGATGTTTTAAAATAATAGTTTTGTACTACCTACCTATGTATTGACATTTCCTATATACCTCTAAGGTATATAAAAGGATGAATAAATTATTATTATTATCGACTTGAGCCTATTAGCGTAGAAAGGGTGTGATTTTTCACACCCCCTAGCGATCGGCTATCACACTCCCTACTAAGGGGAACATTCACTCATCCCGGATAGCAAGTATCAGGGGGATTGAGCTCTGAGGTCTTCGGTGTTCTTCTTCTCCTGGGTCCGGGTTGTTCGTCCTTCGTTGCTTGGTCCTGGATCTCTCGGTTGATGTCGTGTAGTTGGTTTTGCAATGTTTCCCTCCATGGTTGTTCCTGGTGTCCATCGTGACCTACAAACTTCCTTACCGTTCTAGCAGTACCAAGAAGTACTGCTTTTTGCATTACTTTAAACAGGTTTTCATCCAAATCTAGCTCCTTGAGGTTGGACTTGAGGCTCTTAGGAATAATTCCTGGTTGATATGAGAATGGGAATGGTTCTGGTACTAGATATTCCCCACTGCCTTTTAATCTGAAGTTCAAGCTCTCGATATTTCGATATTTTTCAGCATATTTTTGACGTAGATTGTTGTTGTTCGGGATGGCTACGTCTATAAGTATTGCTCTCTTCTCTTTTTTCTTCACTAGGATTATATCTGGCTGTTATTAGCAACTGTTAAATTTGTAAGTATTGTGGGGTCCCAGTATAACCTGTAAAGGTTGTTCTCCAGTATTATTTCAGGCTGATACTTATAATATGGAATTGTTTCGGACTGCAGAATCTCCAGTTGGATGGCGAGTTCCTGATGAATTATCTTACAAAATGCATCATGTCGACTCTTATATTCATTTCCAGCAAACATTTGGCAGCCTCCTGTAATATGTTGGATTGTTTCTGATGTTTAGCATCCGTAGCGGCATCTAGCGTCGGTGAGGCTCCTATCCTTCATGATATATTTCTGATAGTTCTGATTATTATTATTATTATTATTAGATATAAGCTTCTTGTAGCTTAGCTGAAAGTTGGCTAGCTCCAAAGTTTAATTTCAATTTGTGATTCTCATCCACTTAAATTATTCTATTGTTATATTTAAACTAACATTTTCTGCATTTAAAAAGTCGCCATGAATATTGCACATTGAAAAAGGAAAAAAATTGAGCATTAAAATGGATCATTAATGTTCAATTTCGTACACATCAATTTCACCTTTTATTTCGGGATCGGCGGAAAATATTTTTATTGTTACATCAAAAAATTTCATGAATACAAATCGAGAAACGTCTTAGAGGAAAGACTTGAAATTCGAAGCTTGCAGGGAAGGCTAATATTGAAGTGGTAAAGTTCAATTGATAGGTAGGGTGAATAGTTCAATTATTTCAGAATATTCGAATGATCGTTTCGCCAGTAGAAGCGAGCGCTAAAATTTGAACATCAATTTCAGTATGGTTCTCATGTTATCAATGCTCTATTGCTAGTCAGTACTAGAAAACATTCCACATTAAGTTGTACACCATATAGCCAGGTTCTGATTGAATTCAGTATCCAGTCTTCCACTATGATAGTCCCTGTTTGATATTCTCACTCAAATAGATTCGCTTGGTTGCGGACACTTCAGTTGTATTGTGTTAGTCAGTCAATGTTATACTGAGCGGAGGACAATTCGATCAATTAAACTTCTCTCTGTTTATACGTGCGGAACATTTACTGTATTTTCGAAACAGATTTGAGTCACCTGTACAAAATGTTCCAAGCAGGACCATCAGTTAAATCGCGTACTTACTGTGGTTCCAAACATTATTTATTTGTTTAACAGAAAGCATGGCATGTACATCAAAGTATGTAATCTTGGACGCATTTATCCATTTCGTGAAGTTCACACCTCCAAGGCCAGAAATATGGAAGGAGAAATTCCATTTCAGGTGAAATTCTGGAGGCTATAATTTCGAAATGGCATGACACTATGCAAAAATGAAAAATACAGGTCGGCTAATTTCGTCTCTGCAATCACTGGTTGAATTTTGTTGCAGTTATTTCGGGACATCCCCCGTATTACTATCAACAAGTTGATCTTTGCAGTTTGGTGGTATTCTACTTTTCATCAGTAAGTTACGATACTATAGCGTACGATTGATCTGTAACTGTAATTCTGTAATGGTTCCTGTAACTTTCTTATTTTTAGTGTTACTTTTGAACTACTCATCGAAAAACATAACATTCAATCATAAGATCATGGAACTTTAGGTATTATGAGTGAATGGTTTCGATTTGAGTTTCAAAATGCATTTATCGGAATATAGTTTGCGTTTGTTTCTTGCATCTAATACATTGAAAATACGAAAAAAAAATTTCTTGGGTAAAATTGCTGTAGAGCATTTATTAAGTATATAGTACACTGGTTCTTCAATCTGAACATGTTAACAAACTGGGCATTCGGCATTTCTTCAATCTGAACATTTTCTGGACATCCGCCATTTCAAATGAATTCATTTGATCACCCAACCTTTTCCTTCCATTCTCATGAAGTTCCTACTTTAAAAAAGAATGATTTTCAGGTCATGTATATTATGATTTTCTTCCGATTACAATCAAATGAACAAAGTCATCATTTTTATTTATCATGAAATTCTTATATTGAAACGTTGTTGTTCGTCCTAAAATAAACAAACCATTAAACGTGACCTCACAATATGTCATTCGATAATGCTTTCGATCACCCGTCGAGTACTCGTAACTATTTGACGATTTCTGTAAGCTACAGATCCTACGAAGAGGTCCCGAATTGCAATTTTCCTGTAAGTTCATGAAAGGCTGCAGATTGACTTACAGATTAAAGCAGAATACCACCAAAAATCTCTTCTCAACGTTTCCACTGAGGACCAAAATTTTAAAATATTTTACTGAATCTATTATCAATAAAAGTTACTTAAAACTAAAATTCATCTAGTTAGAACACTAGTCTGTAACTAGTAAGTAGTCCAACTACAGCCAACAACAGTTCCACTAATTCAGGCTACGTTAGCTATACAAACTTTCTCCTCTGGAGAAGACAGGATCCTGGTGTGCTCCGTTATTCAAAACTTTCCATCCTGTCAAAACATGACGCTAATAAATCCTTTCCTTCAATTCATGTTTAAGGAAGGCAAACATCTGCCAGGGTTACTCGTGCCAATAAAACTTTCGCGGAGAAAGTTAGAAGAAGCTGGCAACTTTTCAATTTTAGACACGTGAGTGGAACGAAGAATAACCCTGATGAATGCAAAGAGGGTGGAAATTCAAATGGCGAGGAAAAGTATCTTTCATTCTCGCTGTTCAGTTCGAATGATGATTGGTGTTGACATATTTATGATCGTCTGGCGAGTGTCAAAAAGGAAATTGAGTTATTAATGTATAATTCAACTGTCTCGAAACCTGTTGGATTAATTCCATTTATTTGAATAACTTTTACCCGATTACAATACAATATTAAGTTCTTCATGTGAAAAATTTTTGAAAATTCGGTAACAGAGGGCCAACTAAAGATAAAAACGCTGAAAAACGTTCCACGCATATGCTTGAGTTCGCAGTCAATCTGGGCTGTCCATTCTCGGGATCACTCGTTCGACGAACGTATACGTTCGTGAGAGTTCGAGCGTAGATTTTTGGATATTGTAATAATTATATCCGTTCTAAATGAACGTACACTTACGTCGGAACGAGTAGTTGACGTTATACTCGAGAATTGACTTACTTCGAACTATTCGTTCGATTTTACTAACTCATGAACGTAACGAGTGATCGCGAGAGTTGACGCCAGGATGTCAATTCTCGGGGGGGACGATCCTCACATTTTCGTGACGCGACGTCTTTGACGTCGTTTTCCTTTGCTTCAAATAGACACTTGTATCCTCCGATATATTTTTTCATCGAATCTCTCTACGGTCATAGATTTATAATACTAACTAGATGGCGAACCTGTCAGAAATTTTGAGGCAAACGGCGGCCATTTGCAGTTTGGGTTTTACTTGAGAGGTGTCAATTTTTCAACGAAAAAAATTCGAGCACAGATGGCATAGAACATCAAAATATTCGAGTTTCATCCAAAACTGAAAATGGCGGCCCTTGCCTCACTTTTTTCTACGTGACAGTTAGGAAGTTCGACGTCCAGTCTACGGTACGTCACGTCACTGAAATGTGTGGATCGACCTTTACTCGTTCGACGAACGTATACGTTCGTTAAATTATGATTATAAGCGTTCGAAATTAAAGTACACTTTCGTGTGCTCGAGAATATCGGATATAACCCTTACAATTTCCAAAAATCTACTCTCAAAATTTTACGATCGTAGGTATATAGTCCGTTCACGAAAGGTTGAGCCCTCGGTTGGCCATGGAAATTTGGCATATTCCACTGTGTATATTAAAATTTTAGGTTATGTAGTTTATTTTCTTGTCACATTGATACGCAATGTTATCAATATTGCATACAGTTCTCTGATAACTAGCAAGCTCGTCGGACGAGGACGAGGTCGGGTACATTCGGCAACGTTGTATTCATTTTACGTTATGACAGCAAATACTGCCAACCTCAGATAAATAAACAAAGGCATACTATGCGCTCAAACTTTCTTGAACGGACTATAGGTACGTTCGTCGAACGAGTGATCCCGAGAATCGAGAATTGAATATAAATTCTTTATTGAAATAAATGTTTCTTTTGCATAATACATACATTTGACGTAACATACATGTCCATATGTATTTCAGTCAAATACTTTATATTCCGTGACCCATGACCCCCTCATGACAATTGCACATTAAAATAGGAAAAATCTCGCATCAAAATGGGTTATTTTTGATCAACTTCGTATGCGTTAAACTGATCGTTTAATTTGAGGTTGAGGAAATAGTTTTTTTATCAACTTGGATATTGATGACAGCGACTAATGGTCAAGATCGCGTTAAAAAGTTCGAGTCGCTAGAACAATAAACAAGATTTTTCCGTCCACCTGATCTTGAATTGAGAATAAATGTTTTATTGAAATCCCTTCTTATTTGGCACAAACATTCATTCGACATAATAAAATTTCTATGTTTCTATGTTCCAGTTTCCAGTAGAGTTTTGGCATTACTATTGATTTTAAATGCTATATGTTTGGTTGCCTATGACAATTGTACATTGAAATAGCATAAATTGAACATTGAAATGGAAATTAATCTTCAATTTCGTACAAATTAAACTGGCCTTTATTTTGTGGTCAACGGAAAAAATTCTTCACTGTTTTCACTCTAATTGATAATATTCATTTGAAAGAGTTAAAATCTATGAATATACATTGAACACGCCATAAACACTAAGAAAAATGAAAAATTATTGTCCGCTAGATGGAATCGAAATGAATTCGTAATTTAAATACAACTAGCGGCTCGTTACGTGCTTCGCTAAGTATAAGGCATATTAATAAACTTAGAAACAAAAAAAAAATTAAAACTTATTACTTTCTGTGATTTCGAAAGTATAAAACTGCTCAACAAAACCCACTATAGAAACATAATGAAAATGTTTCATTAAATTTGACCTACAGAGATGGCACTGAAAATTAATTTGTATATAAAATCTGTAATGTTAATTTTACACTTTTTCAAGATTTTTTTTGAATTTTTTCTACGTGCAAACCTTCCCTAGACGTCCACGAATAATTCAAGACCAAAATTAGCCAAATCGATAAAGGCGTTGTTGAGTTATAAAAATACACAACGAAAAGTGGCATTGATTTATATATATTAGATTATCCTAAAGAAGACCTTTTATTTTTTCTTCGATTGAATTTTAAACCATATTTCGATACATTCGCTACTTATAAAATATATTTTTACCTCCTAAAACCCCGGTACCTGAAAAGAACATCACGATCTTCTTATATGAGCTCTCCATTTAGGGTAATTGCAACCCTTTGCCATTCCAGTGTAATTTATATTAGAAACACGTATTATGACTTTACTAAAGATAATTTCAAGCAGTATTAGTTAATCTACACCTCTTATCCACATACAAATGGGTTCTCCACTACATCTCGTATCCTTATAAAGTTGTAGTATCACGTAAAGGAGCGCTGAAATTCTGAGAAGCACTCTGTTAGGAATTGGGGGGTTTGACATAGGAAACTGACTTGAAATATGGCCCATCGTTACTTATTCGACTAACGCCATTCACCTGTTTACTTGTTTAGGTATCCCCTGAAGCTCGAAGTTGTGTGTTTGGTTCTGACTGTCGCTTTGAGTTTGCGGATGCAGTTTGCGAATAGTTTAGATGAGGTATTTTCTGGGAAATGTTAAGTCAAACATTAATTGAGACCGGTTTCCGTAAAAAACATATCACATAATTTTTGCTGTATGAGGGAAATTGAGTCTATTTTCACTACTGGTGACATGTTCTTATACTGTCTTTCAGTGAGTTCGAATAAATCATATCATCATACAAGAAGATGAAAATAATTCCAATTCCCAGAAGAGAGGCCCTTTCGCTTGTGCACAGACAGAATCTGTAGTTATTGATGTATTCAAGAAACATAATTTATGGGATATACATGCATAAACTTCCGAAAATCGGTATTCGTTAGCATATGTATGGTCCATTCAAAAAAATGTACAATGGACAATAGTATGACAGATCTATAATTCGACACCTATTTCATCCGTCGAAATGGATATGAAATAGGACAGGGCATTTTCAGATGAAATATGAGATGTATGCAGGTATTGGTGATATATCTATTCAGGGATTTTTTCAGGATCAACGTTGCTGAATATACGATATGATTCAGCTGAAAATAGAAACTTGTTTTACATTATTCGAGTTTCCTAAGATTTTAGTTCAAACAGTTTATGTTTAAATGTTCACGAATACTCTGACAATAAGCGTAAGTTTTTCCGCGCTTGTTCATATCATAAATCACATAAATGATTCTCATCAATCTTCAAAACAATTGAATCAATACACTTATTGAGGTTCTCAACAAAACCTGAAATGAAGAAATGAATCAGACATGAATACAACTGATGAAAAGTGAAGTAATTAAAAGCAGGGAATGAGGATCCAAAAAAACAAATCGAACCAAATCTATATTATTCGCAGGAATGTAGTTTCAAATGAAAGGTATGTGTTTTTTCTGAAACCATGATCATTTTTTTGCTTACTACAAAGGACCCCGCACATTTTGTATGGAAATTGGCTCCCGGTGGATTTGGCTGAAATTTGGATATGATGTTCTACTAATCCTTCTGATCAAATGTCTAAACAGTCACGAAGCTGAAAAATGCATACTTCTAGGAGTTTTTAGCGATTTTTTGTATCCATTATGTGCTTACGTATTATGGGCATTGGCTCCCGGTGGATTTGGCTGAAAATTTGATATGATGTTCTACTAATCCTTCTGATCAAATGTCTAAACAGTCACGAAGCTGAAAAATGCATACTTCTAGGAGTTTTTAGCGATTTTTTGTATCCATTATGGCTTACGTATTATGGCATTGGCTCCCGGTGGATTTGGCTGAAAATTGATATGATGTTCTACTAATCCTTCTGATCAAATGTCTCCACAGTCCCGAAGCTGAAAAATGCATACTTCTTGAAGTTTTAGCGATTTTTTGTATCCATCCACAAAATTTTGAAAATATTCGAATTGACAGAATCTGCTTTCAATAATCACGAAATATTCTCAAACATTTATGTGTGAATGGTAGTACGTAAGCCATAATAGATACAAAAAATCGCTAAAACTTCTAGAAGTATGCATTTTTCAGCTTCGTGACTGTGGAGACATTTGATCAGAAGGATTAGTAGAACATCATATCAAATTTTCAGCCAAATCCACCGGGAGCCAATTCTCATACAAATGTGCGGGGTCCTTTACTTTGTTGAAAATTATAAAGAGTTGTTATTCTGTGTTCACTTTCTAATATTGCATGGACTTATCCTAATACTAACTGGACGTCGAACTTCCTAACTATCACGTAGAAAAAAGTGATGCAACGGTCGCCATTTGCAGTTGGGATGAAAACACGAATATTTTGATGTTCTATGCCACTGTGCTCGAATTTTTTTCGTTGAAAAATTGACACCTCTCAAGTAAAACCCAAACTTCAAATGGACGCGGTTTGCCTCAAAATTTTTGACATGTTCGCTATCTAGTTAGTATTATAAATCTATGTAATATTGCCCAAAGATTATAGAGTATAGAAAGATACGAAACGACCTTGCATTCGTAGTACTAAAAAACGACTACTTTTTTCAGTTTACATTTGACCTACAGATGGCCACTGAGGATCAATGTGTATATAAAATTATGTAATTTTGATTATTCACTTATATAAAGAAAACTGTAATAAGAATCACTCAAAATTCGTATTCCCTTCAAGATGTTTCATTTTTATATTTTAAAACCATTATTTAAACAAAATTAAATTCTTTTTTCATGTGTAATATTGTTATTATTATTATTATTATGCATTTATACAAGATACACAGAAATATTAGGGTATTTTTGAATGAATACACTTAGTACGTCTGTTCAATTTTGGGTTTTGCCTCAGCTTTGATGTCCACCATCAATATTGGAATTGACCGAAACTCAGACTTTCCTGGGAAGTCACTTTGACCGTTTCATTTTCCGAGCAGCTTCACTAGCAGCCACTATTGGTGATTCTGTTGTGGTAATTGCAGCAGATGTTAAACGTTGACCAAGCCAAGATATATTTATCAGCATACATGCATAAAACACCAGTTGAGCATCCAGTTCCACTATCTTCTTTCTGATCTGCATCAGTGCAGGCTACAAATTCAACCCTTTTGACTGATTTGTACCTAAGACCAAGTTCGCCCTTCAGATAACGAATAACCTTTCGACCCAACACAATATGTGTTCGGATTTTTTACTTCTCTTGAGACAACACAAACGTCCAAAGCCATATCTGGTACTGTGGTTTTATTTGGAATGAAAAAAATTTTGTGCAAACGAATTGATCGACATTTTTTTATAAATGACATTTCCCATAAATATTGATTTCAAAACTTACCGTAAGTGTGTGGGGTCATGAGGATGTAGATACTTATAATTGAAAGCGTAACTGTGCCATGTTAATCCGCACATCTGCATTTTTCTGGTTGGATTTGTTCGCGTGATTTTTGTGGTCTTCTATTTCGCAGATTCAAGAATTGTTTTTTTTTTCTACGACTCAAATGTGCTCCTCTGTGTCTTGCTGGCATGTTTACTGTTATAATAAATCATTACTTAATTTTATCTACAATTTCTTCTGTACTTTACTTTATACACGGTTCATTCAGAGGAATTCCTAATTTCAAATTTGACAATAGTTATTCAATCATCCCAGTCCGCATGAAGAAGGTTCTGTGAGCCTATAAATTGAAGATTGTATTCATTTCGATGCTTACTATTTTCAATTTATCTATGTTTCAAAACTTAGTTATTCAAAAGTCAAAATGACTTAAGTGACATTCATCGTAGCTAAGATGTCTAGCGCACTCAATTATGGCCAACCTTGTGGTTTCTGTGGCTGACAAAGAAACCACGTTTTTCAAATGCAATTTTTGGATATGCAGACCATAGCTAATATCTCCTCAATCTTACGTATAGGGGTCGTCACCCCTTAGTTCTTGATAGGGAATAGAGGGTGAGATACACCTCCATCGGAAGACAATATGTACACTTTGAAAATTTAATTGAATCCTTAAGATAGTTACAGGGTGCTCGTACTCAGTTATTCAGGTGATCAATCGATGTACAGTGAATCCCATTTTGGGTGAGACTGGCAGGTTTCTCGATTGCTATTTAAAATAGAGCCTTGCGGTTTTCACGTTCCTGTCCTACTTTTTCGTGAAACTAAAATTGGTCTAATCAGATTCTGCATAACTGTTTCCGTTCAAGAGATACAAGGCGATTTTGGAAATTATTACTTTTCGGACCCCTCCTTTGTCTCCTAAGTTATTAAAAATAATGCTTAGCTAAAAACTACGTCAAATTTTTTTTCGGGGCATGGTTTTGAAGATTCAACACAAACCTATATTTTTTTAATGGAACACCCTGTATATTTTTACTTCGTTGAATTCGTTATTTTTTCCCTTCAAAATGATATAGGATACTATGAAGGTAAGTTGTTAAGAAATGTCAAAAAACACAAAAACATAAAAAAATGATGATTTTTGTAAATGAGCAATGGATTTCCCATATAAAAAAATAATCAATTGAATAATTTTCATTTGTGATTTTCATTTATAGTTGGGTAAGCAAACAAAGATAATACACCCATCACTAACATGAAAAACAAAACGTAGGTACCTACCTTATAGCAAACAAATAAATAATACGAAAATTCATAAACATTGCATATCTTACAGATTAAACTGTTTCAAATTGCTGTCCATTCTCCCTAATACATAATCGACAATTCGACAAACTTATTTAATACGCCTGAGTGCATTTTTCTGGAAAACTGCCTCTGTTGATGCTGATACTGTATTTTTATTTTTCAAATAGCCCCAAAAGAGAAAGTCTAATATGGACAGATCAGGTGATCTTGACAGCTGGATCAGATTATTTTTTTCTCTCCGATACCTACTTAAATATAAAACAATACTCGCAAATGCATAATAGCCGTAATAACACCAAGGATGTTGTATCATCAATGACCTACTACTTTTAAAAATCAAAAGTAATAATCCTCCTACTGAAATTCGGGAAAACCCTTGCCCATTAACAAAAAATCATTATTATTTGATGTTTTATTGTTTTTTTTAACATTTCTGAACATCTTACCTACATAGTATCATAAATCATTTTGAAGGGAAAAAAATAACGAATTCAACGAAGTAATACTATACAGGTTGTTCCATCAACAAATATAGGTTTGTGTTGAATCTTCAAAAACATCCCCCGAAAAAAAAATTGAGTGCGCCACTGGGTTCTACGCAAAATTCTGATTCAGACGTAGTTTTTAGCTCAGCATTATTTCTAATAACTTCGGAGATAAAGGAGGGGTCCGAAAAGTAACAATTTCCAAAACCGCCCTGTATCTCTCGAACAGAAACAGTTATGCAAAATCTGATTGGACCAACTTGAGTTTCACGAAAGAGTAGGACAGGAACGTGAAAACCGCAAGGCTCTATCTTAAATAACAAGCGAGAAACCTGCCAGTCTCACCCAAAATGGGATGCACTGTACACATGTGTCCAAGTTTTTGTGATAAGGGAGATATCTCGCAAAAGTCCCAAATTGGGATACCCCTACAAGAAAGGCGCGAAAATGACAATCTGTTCAATATCAACAATATGAAACATGTTATTCAGAATAACACCCATTGTTTCGTGTTTAGACCCCTAAAGAGCGATCGGCAGTTCTCTTCGCACGGAACACACATGTTCGCAAAATATAAATTGCCGAGTGCCGAATTTTGAACAGCCACAACTCCGATTCCACCAAGCGATAGGTTGTTCTTCGAAGGTCAAGTAATTTTCCCAGCTCTACAAAGTTTCCCACGTCATAAACCCGTCCTACCGACCATAACAACATTCCGTGAGGAAAACTAAACTTCCACGTCATAAAGCGATCCTAAATGAAACGCTGGTTAGATTGGTGAAATGGCAGTGGCGGATAACTCATGAGGGCAGTACATCATTTTCTTTATTGTTAAGACAAAAATAGCGAGATCCCTCAATACAGAATTTGCTCTCAACTATTTTTAAAAGAACTACGAGAAAAAAATGGAAGCAAGCCCTGAGCAGGAGCTTCTGAGCGCTCGTTCTCTGGTGGAGCAATAGGACTATCATCTCAAAATTCTGTATATGACTTGAAATTGATACTTTATATATAAACAATTAAAAAAATTCAATTCTATGGTCACACTTGAAAATTAAAATAATTAAATTTTATGGTTCTGATGATGCGATCCTCTTGAAATTTGGCATGAACATTCAGTATATCAATCTTTATACCAGGAATAAACTTCACTCAATTCAGATATCTTGTTATGAAAATATAATTTTTTTTTCAATATTCAAATTGAATTTTCTATAGTTCGGATGATGCGATGATCTTCAAATTTTGCACAAACATTCAATATATAAATCTAAATTCCAAAAATAAATTTCATTTGATTCGGATATCTTGTTATGGAAATATAAAGAGTCTTTCCTTTAATATTCCAATTGGAATTTCTATGGAAATAAAAAAATTCTTCTTTTCAATATTCCAATTAAATTTTCTATGGTTCTGTTAATACTATGGCCACAAAATTTTGCGAGAGGCTCACTATGAGCATCTGGCAAGTTGCTGCAAAATTTCATTCCGTTTGCCCTCGTTTTGTGTGAAATTGAGGAACAAAAATTTTGAATGGCCACTTTTTATGGAACACCCTGTACGATTTTTCTGGTTAACGAACTTAACCGAGCTATTTGGCAGCTGAACACACCCTGAAAATTTCAAGTCTCTAGGACAATCCGTTCGAGAGTTATTGTGCTCACGGACGGACGGCCGGCCGGCCCTACAGAATTTGATTTGACCTCATATTTTCCATCAGGGAGTCGAACCCTATCGTTTGAGACCATTTTCGGCTCAAAATTCGAAAATTACAGACATTTGGGCAAAACGATATAGCACTTGTCTAAGTAGAACGAGCGCTCAAAAAAAATGGGAAAAATTTAAGAAAAGCACTGAGCAGAAACTTTTCAGAGCTCCTTCATTGGTGGGGCAATAAGACTATAACCTCAATATAGGACTTGAAATGGATACCAAATACATAAATGCAGAATCTCAGCACAATCGGAATTATATTCAGAAAATGAAATATGCAAAAAATATAAATTCAAAATTAAATTCTATGGTTATGATGATGTGATCCTCTTGAAATTTTGCATTAACATTTAGTATATCAAATTTCATTCACAAAATGAATTTCACTCGAATCGAATAATTTGTTATGGAAATATGAAAATTCTTCTTTTCAATATTCCAATTGAATTTTCTATGGTTCTGTTAACACTATAGCGACAAAATTTTGGATAAACGTTCAGTATATCGATATCCATTCACAAAATAAATTTCACTTGAATCGGATATCTTGTTGTGGAAATATAAAGATTCTCCTTTCAATATTCCAATTGAATTTTCTATGGTTCTGTTAACACTATGGCTACAAAATTTTGCATGCAAATTCAGTACATCAATTTTCATGCACAAAAATTATTTCACCCGAATCGGATATGAATGTTCTTCTTTTCAATATTCCAATTGAATTTTCTATGATCCTGTTGGCACTATGGCCACGAAATTTCGGATGAACATTAAGTATATTGATCACCATTCAATTTCACTCGAATCGGATATCTTTTCATAGATATGAAGTTTCTTCTTTTCAATTTTTCAATTGAATTTTCTATGGTTCTGTTCACACTATGGCCACAAAATTTTGCATGAGGCTTGTTATCAGCATTTTACATTTAGCCGTAACATTTCATACTGATTGGTTCCGTATTTTCTGAGATATTGAGGAACAAAAATTTTGAATGGCCATATTTTATGGAACACTGTATGATTTGGCTAGTTATAGTCCGGTCAATTTAGACAATTGAAATAAAGAAAATTCCGACAAAGCCAAATTTTTGTAGAGACCTTAGGTTTACCACAAGGAATAAAGTCTCAAAAGTCCCCATCAGTCCCATGCGAGCTTCGCGAGTTATTCGGGGTCAAAGGTCAAAATTTTAGGTTTTTTGGATTTTTCTCAAAAACGGTAAGTTTTATCGAAAAAGTACCTCAGAGCAAAGTTGTAGATCTTAAAATTCTCTATAAAAATGGTTCCCATGATTTTTTCTCTAAGACCCACTATTTCCCAGATATTGCGCTTGTAAGAATCATGTTCTACATAGTATGCACACATATGCCACGTATATACATATTTAGGTACTCAAGCAAGCAAAAATGCCTACTCGTGCCTCTTCTATGTATACATTATACTATTCTAAGAAAATGTTCGAATGGACACGACAGATCAACATGTAGATGCGAGCGATTCGAGAGTTAAGAAGATTGTAAAGATATTAAAAAACTTCTTGACTGGTTTTCATCACATGATCCTTTTCCCGAAATTAACAAAATCTCATCTATTGCTTCAGGAGTCGTTGGTGACGATAAGATAAATTGTCATAAAGCTCGTGAAGTTGGGATTGCCTCGATGTCTAAAATGACTGGTCAAACTTTCAATCATATAAAATTGAAACGCACAGATAAAGTACTTCCTCTTTTAGCTGTGAGTAGCACTGTGAAAGTTCACGACGAAGAAGTACCAATAGACCCAGTATTATTATTTCACGTATGAGTGTCACTAAGACTTTTGAGATGAAATTGAAACATTTTTCGCATATGATTTAGCTCCTTACCCGTTGTCACTCTTCGATGCAGCTGGAATGCGTAAAACAATGAAGTCGGCTCTTTACGATTGCTTTCAATCAGTCAATGCTGAGGTTGATTGTACAAACGCTGCTTACGTTATTGATGGGGGATATCTACTACATCACGTTGTGTGGGATCGAGAAGAAACCTTTAACGTAATTTTTGAAAAATATGTTCAGTATTTACGTAGACATTATGGTCATACAGTTACGGTAGTATTTGATGGCTACAGTGACACAACAAGAACATAAAAGCTGCAGAACAACGTCGTCGTGCTACAAAAACATCCTCAGTACCGACATAATGTTTGACGAATTTATGACAGTTCCAGTTAATCAACAACATTTTTTTGCAAACATTAATAATAAATCTCGTTTTATTTCTATGTTGAGTAACAAATTAACAGCTGAAAATATTGCCGTGAAACAAGCTCCTAATGACGCCGATGTCCTCATAATTGAAACAGCAATAGAACAATTTAATGCAAGAAATACAGCTATTGTAGTGGGTGAAGATGTTGATTTATTAGTACTACTCACTGCAAGGACTCCATCTGATAAAATTATTTACTTTTTGAAACCTGGGAAGGCGCAGCAACGGACAGAAATATATTCTTCAAAAAGTTTATCAGCTTATCCGAAATGCCAAAACTTTATTTTATTTTTACATGCGATAACCGGATGCGATACTACGTCAGCAATGTTTAGAAGGGGCAAAAATTTAGTATTAAAATTATTTGAAAAAAATGATTTGATTGACTGCGCAAAAGTATTTACAGAAATTAATTCTTCACCTCAAATACTAATTACTAAAGAAATTCGGTTTTCTTCTTGCGGTTTATGGAGCTCCAAAAAAAATTGATTGCATAGATACGTACAGATATTTAACATACGTAAAAAATACACGAAACAAAAAGCAAGTACAGCTATCTTGTCTTCCTCCAACATCGGCATCTGCTACTCAACATTTGTTTCGAGTATACTATCAAGTTCAGACATGGCAAGGCAATGAACTGAACCCTGAAGACTGGGGTTGGAAATTGATAAATAATACTTTGGAACCGATTCGAACTTTACTGCCCCCTGCTCCAGAAAAACTTCTTAACACTATTTTTTGCAATTGCAAGAAAGGTTGCAGTGCCAAATGTGGCTGTAAAAAAGTAGGATTGCAGTGTTCTACAGCGTGTACCAATTGCCAAGGTGTCTCTTGCTCAAATGTTCAATTAAATACAAGAGAGGAAGATTCATGTGATTTTGATGAAGAGACAACTGATTCATCTTCATTTGAACAATTTCTAAGCGTTCATCAACAGGAAGGAGAAGAAGAAGAAGAACAAGAAGAAATTGAAGAAAACATGATTGGTGAAGTTGAATATGAAGAGTATGAGTCAGATTAAAGTAATAAAAAAAAGTTAAACTCAGTAACCCATATCAATAATCTTCATACTATTAAATAATTATTGTTCCTGAAAATAACGTCATAAAGGTTCGTGGAATAGGCCTACCGGGGATACCACGTTAAAAAAAATGCGCCGAGTACACTACCTCACAGGTGGTGTGGAAATGTGTGCATATTATGTAGAACTTGATTCTTACAAGCGCAATATCTGGGAAATAGTGGGTCTTAGAGAAAAAATCATGGGAACCATTTTTATAGAGAATTTTAAGATCTACAACTTTGCTTTGAAGTACTTTTTCGATAAAACTTACCGTTTTCGAGAAAAATCCAAAAAACCTAAAATTTTGACCTTTGACCCCGAATAAGTCCCGAAGCTCGCATGGGACTGATGGGGACTTTTGAGACTTTATTCCTTGTGATAAACCTAAGGTCTCTACAAAAATTTGGCTTTGTCGGAATTTTCTTTATTTGATCACTATTTTTATGTCTAAATTGACCGGACTATTAACGGCATTTGGGACTCGAACTCATCCTGAATATTTCAAGTCTTCAGGACAATTCCTTCGAAAGTTACTAACGGCCGGACAGACAGATATGAATTTGAACACGAATTCGTCATCAGGAAGTCTAACCCTACTGTTTACACACCAGTTTCGGCTAAAAATTCGAAAATTACAGACATTTGGGAAAAACGATATAACACTCGTTTCAGTAGAACGAGCTCTCAAAAAGAGTTATCGGCTGGAGCATGCTGGTACAACCTCAACGCTGTCTTGTAGCGAAACCATTCCTGATGAAAAAGGCTTAAAACATACGAAAGCTTTCACCGGAAAGACATGGAACCAAATGCTGCTATATCATTTAGCCAATGTAGGTAATTTTGGTTTGTGGATGTTCTGTTTAAAAAACAAATAAATGACATAAATAAACTCATGACGGTCGGTCGCCTACCTATGGTATGGATGTATAAATAAATGAATATGGTTTCAAAATTTTTAATTCTTTGCCTTTTGTTTTCTACTATTTCTCATTGGATGCGAAAAAAGATCAGGAACTATCAGAAAAATACATTCGATCTTTTTGACAAAATAGCGTAGCGTTTTCGAATCAAAATACCCGAACCTTTTTCTGTGATTATGCTGGAGGGCTGCAGTTTTGCGCAGCTGCTCTTTAATCAATTGAATAGATATAATTGTATGAAATGCAATTTTGAAAAATCAATATTTTTTTCGAAAGATCTTCAGGAAATGCATCGATCTGTGTATTATTATTCCGCAGCTTGATGTGAAGTTTTGATCAGTTGGAATCGTAGTTTGGAGGATATTGGAGAAATCAAATAAAGTGCAATGTGAGAAGTTGAGTGCAAAGTGGAAAGCACCTCGCCTAAATGAAAATGTTGTACAACATAATTTTTCACTTTGCAAATTTGTTAGAATGCGAAGTGAAAAGTTGCAAAGTATTTTGGTGCAATAGGACCTAGGTACTTTTGTTTGCGCCCTCTGAAATGATACGCTACTGTTCGTTGGAACAAGAAACGATTGCCAACCGCTAGTACAGAGTATCTAAATTGGCGTTATAAATTTCCCGGTATCAACGCGTTATGATAACACGTCACGCTAGCGAAAATAATTTCGTTAATTAATCTGCAATAGGTGGAATTCATTTTAGTTTTTGGTGGTTTCAAAAAATAATAGGTATTATACTGCTAACCAAAATATTTTACTGATTCTGGGAATTCGAATTGAGTTGAATAAACTGACGGTAATAGAATTTTAACAATTCTCAATTCATTTATTGATTTTTGTTTTTATTCAATACAGGGTAGTGCTTCTACCAAAAACGAAGGGGAGAAACTGTTTGCATAATTTGAAGAAAAAAGTAGGATCATGGGATGTCGTTCAAATCTTTTTGAAAATACTGGGTGTTGAAATTTGATTCTATTCATGTTTCTTTTCATTATCTGCTCTCTTCGCGGAATTCAACTAAATTCATAGTTACAATCATACCAGTTTCAATTATTGCAAATCTCCTATGTAATTTTTTTTTCTGGAATGCCAGATTACAAAAAACTGTTTAGTTTTTATACTAAACTTCATATTTTTGATGTTGTTCTTATGTTTCCGTTTTCTTATCTCTGAAGGTCTTGAGATAAGAAAACGGGAACATAAGAACAACATCAAAAATAGAGACATTACAAGATCACAAATCGCTGATCATCTATGCTCAAATAGCGGAGATCATATGATGAACTGGAACAACACAAAGATCCTCATGACGGAACCTCATAATTATAAAAGAAAAATTAAGGTATCCACATGTATTTTGTTAGATGAAGTAGATAATTTGGCAAATTGTTCTGTTGGAATAAATCGTATTTGGATTGATTTATTGAAGAAAGAAATGACATCAGGAAATTTAAAAATTGAATAACTCAACATCTCTAGGTATATGTTGACAACTTTCAATGTCAATTAGACTGCAATTGAAAAAATACACAATTTGAAGATTTATTTGTTTCTCATTCGTAAACGTCAGTTTCCAAAAACACAATATTAATCAAGAAAGTTTATTTTATCAAGTCACTAACTTGTAAAACTGACAGTTAACTTGTAAACTTTTTACAAGTTAGTAGTATTATTCACATTGAGATTTGTCAAGTACTTGCTTCTAATTTCATTCATCCTTGTAATTTCAGAGTTCCTGTACAAATGTATTTCTCAATAAACGTTCTCGAACTATTCGAAAACGATATTCGTACCTTGTTTTATTCGTATCTATATGTTTTCCTTCTCAGAATTGCAAATATCCTAGAGGTTTTTTGACCTGTAAACTCACTGACAGTTTCACGCACTCGCTTCTAATTTCATTTATTCGTCTGATTTCATCGTTCCTGGACCAAATATTTTTAGTAATAAACGTTATAAAAGTATTTAAAACGATATTCATGCCTTGTTTCATTTGGATCTGGCCTTTTTCATCAGAAATGAGCAAATATTCTCGAAGGACTTCCCTCTCGTAAAGCCACTGACAGATGTCATAAATAATGCAACTTACGACATTTGCGACAAATTCTTGAGATTTTTTTGGAATTATCTAACCTTTTCACTAATGAGAAACAAATAAAATATAAAACAATTAATACACGCAAGGTAACGGGTTTACTGCCTCAAGGAGGTAACTGACTCGCCTGCGGCTCGTCAGTTATATCCTCCATTCGCCAGTAAAAACCCTCTTACCTTGCTAGTAATGTTATATACTTTTACAAGTTTGTCCGAAGAAGGTGTCTGATATATACACCGCAACGTTACATTATCGTTTTCATTCATTTCCTTTTTCATTCAGGCAACAATTTTTTCACAACCAATTTGCTCCTGACATATAAGTGCAAAGATTTTCGCAGGAGCACTTCCTTTCAATTGAAAATTTTTTAGGTAATTATTTCTGTTTCAGAGACTGGGAGTGAAAACCAATAAATTATTTTTTAGAAATGCCGAATCCTCCCAGAATATATTTCAATCGATATGTAAAGAATTATCATGGAGATCGAGCAAAATGTGTAATTTAAAAATGTCATAATCTCAAAATCTACCACGTGAGATAGTTGCGACGAATATTTCGGAAAACGTTCGAACATTTGAATGATAAATGTTTGTTTTCAATTATAATTCCGCATGAGTAAATAGACATAGAATCTCTCGTGTTCAAACTTAACAGAACATTTAATCTAAAAATTGTGAAGTGTAAACACGGATTTGACATGGAACACGTAGGTAGTTTATATTCTTTACAGCATAACACTTGTGATGAATATCGTAGGGGAAAATCGATTATGATTATCGTTTCAATCATTCAGAGATTACATTCAAACAATTTGTTACATTTTCCTTTTTACGATTCGATTCAATGTTTCACAAACAATTCCAATTTTTAATTCTCTAGGTCGTTCATTCGAAAAGTTGTTGAATTTGTTGTTCCACCGAACATTCGAGTATACACTATCCGGAGCATTCGCAAGCAAATGTTTTCTCTTTTGATTCTCTAGCTCGATAGAATGCGTTTCATTTTCGTTCGTTTCATTTATTACTTCAATATTTTATATTTCAGCTATTTTTGCATCGATTTATATTTGTATCTATTGATACCACCTCCAATTCAGCACAAACAAAGCTATTCATGTTATCAAGTTGAATAACTACAATAAGTAGGCGTTGGTGCTGCAAGACACCAAATTGACTCTCCCATAGAATGCACAAACCATGCTTTCCAGTTATCAAGGTCAATAGCTGCAGTTAGTAGTTAACCACTTAGATGGCGTTGGTTCTACATGACACCAAACTGACTCCCCCACGAAGTGCAGAAATATAGGATATCACTTCGTATTTTATTATACTGACAAATAAAGTGACAGTTTCTATCGAGTATCATCACCCACTACCTTACTAGAACACAAGGCCATGAAACAGAATGACAGCGGTAGGGGGGTGAAGTGTTTGAGTAGTCAATCATTTGTAGTTGACAGTTGATGTTTTTTCACGTTTTTGCCAGTATTGTGAGTGTTTTTCGGAGTTTATTGCCTAAAATTCTACTTGTTTTCGTGTTAAATCAGTTCTTAACAGGTAAGGAAAAGGCCTCTTCATTTTTTCCACTAATTTATTTGTTTTACTTCAAGTACATGAAAGTTTTGCTTTTCATGTTCGAGGTTATTTTAATTTTGGTGTTGGTTCGTTTTATGCTAATCTCGCTATTTTTTCCAGCTGAAATACCATGTCATTGCTCTGTTCCCAAGTGCAGGGGCAATTATACAGGAGAGCCAAAAGTAGCAGTCTTTGGGTTTCCCTAAGACGAGCAACTTAATAGAACTTGGTCAAATGCAATTCAAAGGAAAGATTTCGTTCCCAGTAACAGCAGTAAGGTGTTAATTATTTATAGGTTTGCGAACTACATTTCCAAACAGAATTTATAGAAAGATCTACAAGTTACACATATGAAAATTCCATTGAAGTTTCCTAGGTTGAAAAATTTTATTAATCAGCTGACCTTCTATTTATCTTTTACCATTCGTTTTAGGAGCGATACCAACGAAACTTCCAGGTTGTCCGTCCTACCTAAGCAGATCAGATGTGCATACCAGAGTATCTCCTCAATCCAAGCGATCTAAAGTGGAATGTCGAGATCTTGAGAGAGCCATTGCATCAAATCCTGTTCAGAATATGATTCAGCCGTGTCATTTGCAAGTTCAGCTGAGGCTTTTACAAAAGTGTTTGCTCCGAAAGTTTGGATGAAAGCCAAAGGAGGAAAACCTGTGTTTTTCCATTTGGACGAGTCATCAGACATTCCAGTTGTTAAAATAAAAGTGTATGTGTCTGAAGACTTAAGTGTTAATGTACTATTTAATAATATTAAGGCAAAAAAAAACTGAAATGTGATGATAGGGACTTAATGCTAGTTATACTGAGAAAAACACTATTTTCACTATCCATCATATTTCTTTTTCCTCAATAAATATCGAAAATAACCACGAAACTGGTTCTTGTGTTAACAACGATCCTACCTACTCAGAAAAACATAATTTTTCTTTTCTGTTGGAAGACGAAATCTAAATTGATCAATAATTTTGTGGAAATGACATTGTGTAAATAAATACGTTCCTGCAACTGAGCAATTATGCTCAGTTGCAGGAACGTCCATTAAAATTTAAAGGTCCATTAAACCCTTAATCCTCCATTAGTTCCTTGTAATAATGGAGGATTAAGAGTTTAACGGACCTTTAAATTTTAATGGACGTTCCTGCAACTGACGTCACTCATTCTGTTCATGGCCTTGTGTTCTAGTAAGGTAGTGCATCCCCTCCCTGCTTGATATCTCGTTAAATATCGCATTATCGAGCACAAAAAATGGAGTTAAATACATATTGATGATGCTCGTCTACTTCTTTGTAACATATTTGAGGAGGTATTAACATAATGGTTCTCTTTTTCGTTCCAAACGCTTGCACATCTGATATTTCTGTTTGAAATTCCTCAGACTGAAGCGTTTTTACAACTGCAGGCATATTATTTCATCAACTTTAAAAGTAAATAATATAAATGGATTACAAGGCGCAAAAATCATCCAGAGATTCCTATGATAGCTATTTCGCCCTATTGGGGCTCATCCGAATTGATTCTAGCTTTGAATACTGTTTGACTCAGTTTGAGTATTTCCACGTCGTCGACTGTTCTATAACCGCAAAAAGTAGTCTATCATGGCCCGAACAACAATAGGAAGAACTTCTTGACAGGGTGAAGGTTATGCATAAAAATCCTCAGGAATGACGTTTCGTTTTGGTGTTCATACAATAAATACTCAAAGCAATTTGCCAGATCTTTGAGTGAAGGGTCCTTGAATGCCTCGTTCGTTCGAAGCTATATCCTCCAACTGAGGAGCCTCTATAGGGCGAAAAAGCTTTCTATGGATGCTCTGGCCGATATAACCTCTTGTTTGTTCTTTGAACGTTGATGAGATTAGCTCCCAAGAAGATATTTTGATAATGATTGATATTTATCGATTAATATTATTCTTGACTTTCAAAGTTTATAATTTCACGTGTTGCACAGAATAATACTATTATATGGTGGCATAATTCGCGTTAATTTTTCTCGAATATTGTAGTTTTTTGGTTGTTTTGGAGCAGCTTGGAGTTCTTGCTTAGTCAGATATAATATTGGTGAACATAATTACAATGGCAATTCACTATTTTAAAATATTTGGGATAATTACGTAACTTTCATTGTTGACGTTCAATTTTTTCTCACCGTTCTATTTGTAATGTTTGCAGCATATACAGGGTGGCCGGACCATTGACGTCCAGAAGAAAAAAACAGGTCCCTCGTCGCGTGGGGTATTCGAATCACCCCCATGTATGTTATGCGAGTTTTCACGGTTTCCGAGTTACGAATTTTTTTTATGAACTTTTGAGAATTTTCAACTTGACCATATTAAAAAAGATATTAAAAAAAAAGTACAAGAGTTTTCTGATATATTTTTGTTGTGAATAAATCGCCATGAAATGTACTTTTATACATAAAATAACCAGCATCGTAAATTTGATAAAAATTATAGAAATGTTGGTCACAAGTGAAAAAATTACGTATTTTGGATCATGATCTAAATTTACAAATTTAAATTAAAAATATAAACAGGCTACTTCATGGTTTCTCAGTAAGCTCAAAAACTGCGCTCAACACTCAGCTTTCAGAATCATCAATAAAAAATGGTACTCAACAGTCTATTTTTGTTAGAATTATCCTTCAAAGTCAGCGAGGTGAACAAAATCAAAGAACTAGACGTTTACTCAAAAATTATTTTTTGCCATTTAAAGATTTTTCTGATCAAGTTATGATAGAAAATGAAGGAGAAAAGTTTTGGATAAGAAAAAGGTATGGCAATAAATCACAAATCATGTAGATAAAAAAATTTATTTAGGTATAAAAATTACAATAAAAAAAATAAATGAATAAATAAATTTTGCGAAGGTGTAGAATGTGTATTGAGGCTTGAGGTGGCCTTTTTGAAAACCTATTGTAAATGTTATAAATGAATTTCTTTTTATCTACATGATGTGTGATTTATTGCCATACCTTTTTCTTTTTCTTATGCTTTTTCTTCTAATGCTAATTTTCAGCATTTTATATCATAACTTGATCAGGAAAATCTTAAAATGGCAAAAAATAATTCTTGAGTAAATGTCTAGTTTTTTAGAAACTTTATAGGTTTTCACTCCCAGTCTCTGAAACACAAATAATTAAAAAATGTTTGATTAAGGTGAAGTGCTCCTGCGAAAATCTTTGCACTTATTTGTCAGGAGCAAATTGGTCTCGAAAAAAATTTTTAAACTGAAAAATGAAACAAATTGAAAGGATATTGTAACGTTTCGGTAGCTATATCAGACACCTTCTTCAGACAAACTCTAAAAATCTTCAGAATTGTGTATTTTCTCATTTGTAATCCTCCCAGAATATATTTCAATCGATAAATGTCTAGTTCTTTGATTTTTTTCACCTCGCTGACTTTGAAGGCTAATTCTAGCAGAAGTAGACTGTTGAGTACCATTTTTTATTAATGATTCTGAAAGCTGAGTGTTGAGCGCAGTTTTTAAGCCTACTGAGAAACCATGAAGTAGCATGTTTAGATTTTTAATTTAAATTTGAAAATTTAGATTATGATCCAAAATACGTAACTTTTTCACTTGAAACCAACATTTCTTTAATTTATTCAAGTTTACGATGCTGGTTATTTTAATGTTAAAAGTACATTTCATGGCGATTTATTTACAACAAAAATATATCAGAAAACTCTTGTACTTTTTTTAATACCTTTTTTAATATAGTCAAGTTGAAAATTCTCAAAAGTTCATAAAAAATTCATAACTCTGAAACCGTGAAAAATCGCTTAACATACATGGGGGTGATTCGAATACCCCATGAGACGAGGGACCTGTTTTTTTCTTCTGGACGTCAATCGTCCGGCCACCCTGTATA
This sequence comes from Propylea japonica, assembly GCA_013421045.1. Taxonomy (NCBI): domain Eukaryota; kingdom Metazoa; phylum Arthropoda; class Insecta; order Coleoptera; family Coccinellidae; genus Propylea; species Propylea japonica. Next base: position 30,981,132 of record CM024245.1, on the reverse strand, counting down.
GTTTGGGACTCAGATTCAAGTTGAATTTGTTTATGAACGCGAACAACATTCGGCGTTGTGAACTTGTGCCGTATCTTCATTTCGTGTTGGGATAATTGGTCTACGGCTTCCCTACTATCTATGGTACTTAAGCTAGCAGTTTGCTATAGCCAAATCTGTTTTTAGCAACATCGTTCTGTTACTAGGTATCTTCAGACAATCGATGCGTCGTGTTTACGTTTTCGTTTCGATTTGATGTTCATAAAACTGAATGATTTTACTGATTTGGGGGCAGTTCATTGTTGCTGAAAAGTACTGCGGTAATTATAGCTATGGAAAAATCACTGAAATACCGAAACTGTGTAATGAAGCGGTTTTTTTCGCTCATTACTATAGCCGCTAAATATACCACAATAATTGACTACTGGTAAAACAGTACGATATTATTCCGTCCATGGTAATAATTTCCGACCACCGTATATATCATTCATGTCGATGTCGAGGAAAATAAACCGAAGCAAGAATAATTTCGTTCCGAAATTGTTCGTTTGGGTCCCTCTCAATTCGGACATCCCCCGTATACCGTTTTACGATGTTTCTGTTGAGAGTGACCGCGTCTTATTACTTTCTCAAGATGTCCTGCTCAGAGAATTAATAATTAGTTTAATCCTTAATAATGTGTGAGTTATAATAATTCTTATTATTATTTCAATCGTCCGTTTATTTATTTTCCCGATGATGACACATGAAAATGATACCGAATTATTACCAGAGAAATTCCATTCTGTTCAATTTCATTCCGTTAAATTTACCCAATGAATAAATGAAATTGAAAAATTGAGAAATTCGGAATATTGTGATACGAAATAAATTATTTCAATTTCGATTTCCAACCCATGTAGAAAAACACCAGTCCGAGATGCAGTTTGTTATTTACCGTTTTTTCCGACACATGCTGCTCGTGTTTTTCAGAGGTTGGGGATTGATAGAGAAATTGTCCGCCGTTTTAATTCCGATTTTAACCGAATGTTTCGAATTTTCTCGAAGTCGAAAATGGAGTTTTGGGAGAAGAAGTGCCAATCCGAGAGGACCGTTTTAACCCCGCCGTCGAATTTTCTGGAATTTTGACGCATGTCTTGGTCGGTGGGGGACATGCCGTTATAACCAAAATTCGCCCGAAAATCATTGATTCAGCTCCGAGTTTTGTATCGCTAATTAGTTGACGTTAATTTCTTCGCTCTAAAGTTAAATCCTTAACTTAAATTTTTCTTAAATTAACTTTTGTTTGAAAGTGATAATACTACTTTCGGAAACTCGTTTTCGTTTTCAAAAACAAAAGAATTAAAATCAGTTTGTACCAGTGATACAGAGGTAAGGCCTTTTTGGGCTTTGAAATATATTTGGCTGCTTGTATTTTACTTTACTGTGTTCCCTTTTTCCGACCCTGCTCCTATAAAGTTTTACACGACAGAATTCCGTTAAATTGTTCCGTTCATACAGAGTGTCTTAAGTAGAATTTATTTTTCATTTTTTTTTATTTTTTTTATTTTCCGTTTCCGTCCGTCCCCAGGGCACTAGGTAAGGTGTGGTTGGCTATTGCGGCTTAAGCACGACTGGCAACCCATCTAAACTGGTGCAAGGGTGTGACCGACTTGTAGATATTTTTATTTTTCATTTTTTTTTATTCCGTTCCCGTCTGTCCCCAGGGCACTAGGTGAGGTGTGGTTGGCTATTGCGGCTTAAGCACGACTGGCAACCCATCTAAACTGGTGCAAGGGTGTGACCCGACCTGTAGATATTATTATTTTTTTTCATTTTTTTTTATTCCTTTCCGCCCGTCCCCAGGGCACTAGGTGAAGTGTGGTTGGCTATTGCGGCTTAAGCACGACTGGCAACCCATCTAAACTGGTGCAAGGGTGTGACCCGCCGACTGTAGATATTATTATTTTTCATTTTTTTTTATTTTTTTTATTTTCCGTTCCGTCTGTCCCCAGGGCACTAGGTGAGGTGTGGTTGGCTATTGCGGCTTAAGCACGACTGGCAACCCATCTAAACTGGTGCAAGGGTGTGACCCGACCTATAGATATTATTATTTTATTATTTCTTTTTATTTTCCGTTTCCGTCCGTCCCCAGGGTACTAGGTGAGGTGTGGTTGGCTATTGCGGCTTGAGCACGACTGGCAACCCACCTAAACTGGTGCAAGGGTTTGATACCGACCTGTTGATATTATTTTTTTTATTTATTTCTTTTTATTTTCCGTTTCCGTCCGTCCCCAGGGCACTAGTAGGTGAGGTGTGGTTGGCTATTGCGGCTTAAGCACGACTGGCAACCCACCTAAACGTGTAAGGGTGTGACCTGACCTGTTATATTTTTTTATTTTATTTTTTTGAATCAGTTTTCCTGTTCCGAACCTATTTTTATCAGTGGACACAAGTAAAAATTTCTGTCGTGTACGTAATTGAACACAGTAAGGTACCTGTAGTTTCCAGACAGCCAACCGATAATTCAGATTACTGATTACCTATTTAAGTGTATGCTCTCTTGCTGAAGAAATATATCTGTTTCTGTGTTTTATTTTATTACCTGCTTTTACTGTTTATTTTACATTGCTCTTACCGTTTATTTTTACCTGCTCTCACCGCCTGCTTATTTTTACCTGCTCTCACCGCCTATTATTTTTACATCGCTCTCACCGCTTATTTCACCTGCTCTCACCGCTTGTATCACCTGCTCAGTTTGCTCACCGCTAAAGGCCGCTATTATTTTGAATTTCAGGTTGGAAGAACAACAGTGATCCGTGTATTCTTTTTGTTCTGAATTATTATATTTTATTTTATTTTTGTATTCTGGAATATATTTTGTTATTGTAAATATAAATTGTTATATTGTAAATAAATTTGTATATATATTTTTGTGTGTTTCTTAACCTGAAGGTGAGCAGACTCGATACTCGTTGGTTATTTGATAGACTCTATTCAATCGCTAAGAACTCAGATTGAACCGAGCCCTTCTCCAACTGTTTAAAAGCTACCCAGGCTTAGGTAAGTGAACGACGTCATCAAGGAGTTGTGACCTTGAGGAAAATTATCACAACTGGCGCCCGAGCAAAAGGAAACCGAAACCGTAAATCACCAGCAGGGAAAAAAAGGTCGTCACAAATTGGCGCCCGAGCAGGGACCAATTTCTATCAGATATCTAACCGTGGAGAAGAGGACATTACCGTTGGAGAGCCCGACAATGGAGGTGAACCGTCTGAGAGCAGAGGAGTTGGTATGGGAGCTCGAGGCACGTGGATGCAAAGCCGGCAGGACCGTTCAGGAGAACCGAGCAGCTTTACGCAGGGTGCTGGCTCAGAGGATTCCATTCCTACTAGTGTCAAGGAACGTAGAAGGGGAGTTGGACACCGCCAACAGGATCCTGAATTCCATACTAGAGGATGTCCGGGAATTCGATGAGGAAAACCCAGTTAACGAAGAGATTCGACTGAGAAGCCGGCTGATCCACGTCCGTAACCGTTTTTGCCGATTGATACCGACCAACTTGCAGGAAAAGGTCAGGATAAACGACCTGGAGGAAGTCCTTACTCGGACTCAGGAAATGCTAAGGGACGCAAAAACTTAGCTGAGACAAGGCACATGTTACATGCATCCTTGGGGGAATGTATCGATGTAACAGGAGTCTCGAGGAATCAAGGAACCGAAGAAGTGCCCGAAGCTAACCAGGATGCTGACCTGATCTCTTTTCAGGACATCCCAGACAACCAATCCCGTGATATTGGAACGGACAGCCCGCCGAACAGGACATGTCAGGGCAACTCAAGCCCCACAGGACAAGCGGAAAGTACGAGAAACCGACCAGTTAACAATGCAGCTTCAGTTTCTCTGCTGATTGGAGTACTGCTGGACTTCCTTCAGCGTACGCTGGATCGAGCTTCAGAGGCTGTCCGACGCCGACTGAACTTCACGAGTTCACTAGGACATGATGAAGAATTGCTGGACAGAGAAACTCAGGGAAGCAGACCCATTGTGGCTGAGTCAACCAGGAGGGTTTCGTTTCCCTTCCTGAATTTGGAGGACCAGGACGAACTTGGGAATTCTCAACCAGCACCAAACCAGCAAATTCCTGGATTTCCAAGAAGATCCGCGGCTGTTCCGACCGAATCCTGTCAAATTGTACCGGAAGTTGTGGAGTTAAATGGACATGACACACAATAGGACAACCGATAGGAGAAGCCCGAACCGCAATCGTCCAAGAAGAGTCGAGGGAAATTGACAGGGCAACACTAATTCCAAATAGTTCCGTGACATCACCAGTCTATCCGTCCGTCCCTGTATAAGGGAACATTTACTTCGATGGTTCCACTAGTGTGACTTCCTTCCTGGAGGAAGTCGAACAACTGGCCGAAACCCGAAAGGTCAGCCACCAGCAGCTATTCGAATGTATTTTTGAGTTACTGAGGAGTGACGCCAAGGAATGGTACATTCCTAGGAGAGGTACATTCGCTGATTGGGAGGACTTTAAGATCAGCTGCTGGATGCTTTCTTGCCACCGGATACGAGGAAAGCTTACTAGATGAGATCAGGCGAAGGACACAAGGAAAAGGAGAGAAGCTACTTCTTCGTAACTAGGATGCAAAATTTGTTCCTCAAGTTGACAACCAGGAGACCGTCTGAAGAAGAGCAGGTTAACCTTATTAGGAAACGCCTGTTACCTCATCTGCAGAAAGCATTGGCCTTTCAGGAAACCCGGACTTATAAGCAGTTGTTGGACAAGGGAGAATAATTGAGTTGGTCCAGTGGCAGGCCGACAGTTACACTCCACCGCCGTCACAGAAGGGACTATTGGATGAACCGAACCTGGTATACGTGCATCAACGTCCGAAAGATGCAGTGCCAGGACCGAAAGGACCGACACTTCCGCCAGTTAAGCCGCAAACACCGCCGAAAATCCGGCGGGAGGAACCAGAAAGGAAAGCTCCTACTAAATTAGGAGGTGAAACTAAATAGGGTGAGCTTTAAGGACCCAGACGTTCAATGTTGGCGATGTGGAAAGATGGGACACACGCGAAGGGAATGCCGATCTACTCCGAGGATATTTTGTTCTCGGTGTGGCAAACAGGGGATTTTGTCCAGGGACTGCCAGTGTTCGGAAAACTAGAGCGGAGCTGCCTAGAGGGGAGAAGGCAGATTCCGACAAAAGCATCCCCTATGGTTCAAACACCTTCACCGAAAGAAAACCGACCGATCATCACCGTGTACATAGCAAATGAATCTTTCAAAGCCCTATTGGAACCGGAGCTTCGAGGTCCTTCCTGAGTCAAAAGACTGCCGATAGATGTAGGAGACTGGGAATAATACCGATTGGGGTCACCGACATGAGGACTACTGTGGCTGATGGGAATTCAGTTGCAGTTAAGGAAGTCTTCGAACCGACACTGAAAATTGGGAACGAGTTTATCGACTCGCACCTATTTTTAGTTCCGAATTTGCCCATGGACATCATTCTGGGAATGGATCTCTTGACATGTCATAATTTCCGAATAGATCTCAAAACCTCACGATGTTTCCTTGGAGATGTACCACTGTGGAATTCCACCGTACCTCCGAAAACACCTCAGAACTCGATGATGGATCCGTTAACATCACAACAACAGCGAATTCTGGACAAATTCTCAAGGATGAACTCAAGAAGATCGAGAACGTGAGTGGTATAACCGACATGATCAAGAACGAGATCAAAATCGAACCTGGCACCGAACCCATCAAGCAAAGGTATCGTCCCTACAATCCCAAGTACAGGAAAGGAGCTTTGAACCGGGTGGCAGATGCCCTATCTAGGGACCCGTTACCGTATGATGATCAATCTTGCCCGACCGAAAAAGCGATCCTTTGCCCATGGTACGTGAAGAAATACCAAGAGGTCTCCAAGGAACCATCCGAATATCCTGATTACCGTATTCAGGAAGGAAAGTTATACCGACATTTCTGGAGTTCTAACGACTTTACCGAACCAGAAATGGGAACTCCTTGGAAACTCTGCGTCCCGACCGAAGATAGGTTGACCGTGATACAGGAAAACCATGACGAGCCAGCAGCAGGCCACTTGGGAGTCGCGAAGACCATAACTCGAGTGGCCCAGAATTATTACTGGCCTGGAATGTTCCGAGAGGTGGCCAAGTACGTACGACACTGTGGACAGTGTCAGAGGTACAAAGTTAGCCAGCAGAAGCCTTCAGGAAAAATGCAACCGTATCACATAAGTGAGCCATGGAATACCGTCAGCACCGACCTGATAGGCCCACTGCCTCGCTCGAAAAAGGGGAACACTTTTGGTGATGTTCCAAGACCGTTTTTCAAAGTGGATTGAGTGCAAACCGCTCAGAGCAGCAACCGGAAAAGGAGTGTTTCAAGCTTTCTACGATCAAGTAGTCTTGAAGTTTGGTTGTCCCCGGACCGTCATCAGTGACAATGGATCCCAGTACGATGGACGACTATTCAAGGGAAACCTCCGACAGATGGGAATAAACCATAGGTTTGCACCAGTCTACTCTCCGCAGTGTAACCCGGTCGAGAGGGCTAACCGCACCATCAAAACCATGATCGCCCAGTTTTGCGAAGGTGATCACCGTAAATGGGACGAGCACATAGGCGAATTGGCTTTTGCCTTAAACTCGGCCAAACATGAGTCCACTGGATTCACACCGGCATTTCTGATTTCGGCCGAGAATTCAGATCGCGGAAACAAACCGCCGTATCCCAGAAAGAGATACAACCGGTTTGGCCGAAGAACCGACCATCCAGGGTTTGACCCAATATGCCGACCGTATCAAACGACTCCAGGAGACGCATGAATTTGAAAATTCACCTAGCCAGAGCGTTCTCCCAACAGAGTCACCACTATAACCTCCGTAGAAGAGAGTGGACCTGTAAAATAGGTGATAAGGTTTGGCGTCGAGAGCACCCCTTATCATCTGCCGTAGGAGGTTTCGCCTCCAAACTGGCTGCTAAGTACGCCGGTCCGTATACCGTTACCCGAATATTGTCCCCAGTCGTATATGACCTGAAGGACGCTTCCGGCAAATACCTCCGTAGTATTCATGTCAAAGACTTGAAACCGTTCCGTGGAAATGAGGCAGGGGGTGAATCAACCCAGAGCAGGTAAAGTAGTAAAATTCTCAGGTAAAAGCAAAGAGAGCATGCGCGTGCCGAAATATCCGTATACCGTTACCCGAATAGTGTCCCCAGTCGTTGGCGACTTGGGGGATACTTCCTGCAATATTCATGTCATAGACTTGAAACCGTTCCGTGGAGATGAGTCAGGTGAAGAACCGACTCAGACCCATACGTGAGTCCGTAATATGTTATACAGTACTTGTATATCATATCCGTCATATCCCGAAACCGCACCCAGACAATCCGTCTCTGAAAAAAAATAGAAGCCTACGGCTTCATTTTTTTTGTGGAGGAAAAAGGGGTGTGTAATGAAGCGGTTTTTTTCGCTCATTACTATGGCCGCTAAATATACCACAATAATTGACTACTGGTAAAACAGTACGATATTATTCCGTCCATGGTAATAATTTCCGACCACCGTATATATCATTCATGTCGATGTCGAGGAAAATAAACCGAAGCAAGAATAATTTCGTTCCGAAATTGTTCGTTTGGGTCCCTCTCAATTCGGACATCCCCCGTATACCGTTTTACGATGTTTCTGTTGAGAGTGACCGCGTCTTATTACTTTCTCAAGATGTCCTGCTCAGAGAATTAATAATTAGTTTAATCCCTTAATAATGTTGTGAGTTATAATAATTCTTATTATTATTTCAATCGTCCGTTTATTTATTTTCCCGATGATGACACATGAAAATGATACCGAATTATTACCAGAGAAATTCCATTCTGTTCATTTCATTCCGTTAAATTTACCCAATGAATAAATGAAATTGAAAAATTGAGAAATTCGGAATATTGTGATACGAAATAAATTATTTCAATTTCGATTTCCAACCCATGTAGAAAAACACCAGTCCGAGATGCAGTTTGTTATTTACCGTTTTTTCCGACACATGCTGCTCGTGTTTTTCAGAGGTTGGGGATTTGATAGAGAAATTGTCCGCCGTTTTAATTCCGATTTTAACCGAATGTTTCGAATTTTCTCGAAGTCGAAAATGGAGTTTTGGGAGAAGTGGCCAATCCGAGAGCACCGTTTTAACCCCGCCGTCGAATTTTCTGGAATTTTGACGCATGTCTTGTCGGTGGGGGGGACATGCCGTTATAACCAAAATTCGCCCGAAAATCATTCATTCAGCTCCGAGTTTTTATCGCTAATTAGTTGACGTTAATTTCTTCGCTCTAAAGTTAAATTCCTTTACTTAAATTTTTCTTAAATTAACTTTTGTTTGAAAGTGATAATACTACTTTCGGAAACTCGTTTTCGTTTTCAAAAACAAAAGAATTAAAATCAGTTTGTACCAGTGATACAGAGGTAAGGCCTTTTTGGGCTTTGAAATACTTAATTTGGCTGCTTGTTTTACTTTACTGTGTTCCTTTTTTCCGACCCTGCTCCTATAAGTTTTACACGACAGAATTCCGTTAAATTGTTCCGTTCATACAGAGTGTCTTAAGTAGAATTTATTTTTCATTTTTTTTATTTTTTTTATTTTCCGTTTCCGTCCGTCCCCAGGGCACTAGGTAAGGTGTGGTTGGCTATTGCGGCTTAAGCACGACTGGCAACCCATCTAAACTGGTGCAAGGGTGTGACCCGACTTGTAGATATTTTTATTTTTCATTTTTTTTTATTTTCCGTTCCCGTCTGTCCCCAGGGCACTAGGTGAGGTGTGGTTGGCTATTGCGGCTTAAGCACGACTGGCACCCATCTAAACTGGTGCAAGGGTGTGACCCGACCTGTAGATATTATTATTTTTTTTTCATTTTTTATTTTCCGTTTCCGTCCGTCCCCAGGGCACTAGGTGAGGTGTGGTTGGCTATTGCGGCTTAAGCACGACTGGCAACCCATCTAAACTGGTGCAAGGGTGTGACCCGACCTGTAGATATTATTATTTTTCATTTTTTTTTATTTTTTTTATTTTCCGTTTCCGTCTGTCCCCAGGGCACTAGGTGAGGTGTGGTTGGCTATTGCGGCTTAAGCACGACTGGCAACCCATCTAAACTGGTGCAAGGGTGTGACCCGACCTATAGATATTATTATTTATTATTTCTTTTTATTTTCCGTTTCCGTCCGTCCCCAGGGTACTAGGTGAGGTGTGGTTGGCTATTGCGGCTTGAGCACGACTGGCAACCCACCTAACTGGTGCAAGGGTTTGATACCGACCTGTTGATATTATTTTTTTTATTTATTCTTTTTATTTTCCGTTTCCGTCCGTCCCCAGGGCACTAGGTGAGGTGTGGTTGGCTATTGCGGCTTAAGCACGACTGGCAACCCACCTAAACTGGTGTAAGGGTGTGACCTGACCTGTTATATTTTTTTTTATTTTATTTTGAATCAGTTTTCCTGTTCCGAACCTAATTTTATCAGTGGACACAAGTAAAAATTTCTGTCGTGTACGTAATTGAACACAGTAAGGTACCTGTAGTTTCCAGACAGCCAACCGATAATTCAGATTACTGATTACCTATTTAAGTGTATGCTCTCTTGCTGAAGAATATATCTGTTTCTGTGTTTTATTTTATACCTGCTTTTACTGTTTATTTTACATTGCTCTTACCGTTTATTTTTACCTGCTCTCACCGCCTGCTTATTTTTACCTGCTCTCACCGCCTATTTATTTTTACATCGCTTCACCGCTTATTTCACCTGCTCTCACCGCTTGTATCACCTGCTCAGTTTGCTCACCGCTAAAGGCCGCTCATTATTTTGAACTTCAGGTTGGAAGAACAACAGTGATCCGTGTGTTTCTTTTTGTCTGAATTATATTTTATTTTATTTTTGTATTCTGGAATATTTATTTTGTTTATTGTAAATATAAATTGTTTATATTGTAAATAAATTTGTATATATATATATATATATATATTTTTGTGTGTTTCTTTAACCTGAAGGTGAGCAGACTCGATACTCGTTGGTTATTTGATAGACTCTATTCAATCGCTAAGAACTCAGATTGAACCGAGCCCTTCTCCAACTGTTTAAAAGCTACCCAGGCTTAGGTAAGTGAACGACGTCATCAAGGAGTTGTGACCTTGAGGAAAATTATCACAACTGGCGCCCGAGCAAAAGGAAACCGAAACCGTAAATCACCAGCAGGGAAAAAAAGGTCGTCACAACTGTAGAAATGAAAATTTAACTTATTGTTTACTTCACCCCAGTGCGGCAGTGAAATACTTCCATCTTACTCAGAGCTTGGTTGATTACAATTCAGTGTTATTCACGCTTAGGGGCATCTCTATATTTAATCTTACTCACATTTTTCAACTGCTTTATTTCCTAATACGTTGAAAGGAAAACATTTTCTGTCCAGTGAGTTGCAAGATCATAAACATTCTGAATTTCTCACCTTATGCACGATGTTCTTCGGCATGTATACTTTAAATTCCGATTCTTGAGGAAGCGGTAAATTATCGTCTACATCTAACACGTCAACGGTTATTTTCTTCTCAATTTCTCTCCTAGTTCCTTGGGATTCTCTATGGTACAGGTAACAACAAGGGGTTTCTTCATTGCCGGTACGTCTCTGTCAAGAGGCCGGCCGTTGGAGAAGCCACGGTGTAGCTCGCTTCGAGGGTGGCATCAAAATAAATCGATTCAGATCTGAAAAAGAGGAAAAATTTATTGTTCTTTCTTGAAAAGGGCGAAGTGCGTGTCGATGTGTTTCCATCCAGTAAATGATGCCAGTTATTTAATTCTATTTTTTTTCGAGAATGAAAGAGGGATATGTGCATGGCAAAGAACATTTTGTTTCTTATACATTGGGAATGAAATCTCTTCAACTCTCTTTTCATGATTCAACAGCAAAAAAATTATGGACATATCAGCAGGAGTAGGGCTTTATACAGGGTGTTGCAGAATAGGTGCGTCAAACTTCAGGAGGTGATAATGCAGGAAAAAATAATGATAATATGCTAAATGACTTCTGTTCGAAATCTTTCGTTTTTTTTTCGAAATACGGGGAGAGTTTTTACTCCAACACTAACTTATTATTTTAGCTCTGAAACCGGTCGATATACAGGGTTTCCCATTACTCGACGTCAACCCGGAACCGGGTGAAAAGGCAAGTAATGCTGGTTGTCAGAAAAATATAAAAAAAATCTAAGTTGCATGATTTTAAAATAATGCGCATTTAAAGAAACACACAAAATTCCACACCCTGTGACAGTCTTTTCGCTCCTGTTGCCACAAATATCAACTTTTTCCAACTTTTTTCTTTGCTGTATAACCTTGAATAATGCTTGTCTAAACTGTAATCAAAATTTTGATACCAGCTGCTCGAGGTTTCATAAAAATAGGGCTTACTTCTCAGAAAAAAAATTCGAAATAAACAATTGCCTAGTTTCTACCGAGTTGATATTTGTGGCAACAGGAGCGAAAAGACTGTCACAGGGTGTGGAATTTTGCGTGTTTTTTAAATGCGCATTATTTTAAAATCATAAAACTTAGATTTTTTTGTATATTTTTCTGACAGCATTACTTGCCTTTTCAGCCGGTTCCGGGTTGACGTCGAGTAATGGGATACCCTGTATGTAAAAGAAAATTGGTGAGTGTAGGAATTTTCTGACATACAATTAAAAATGTTATGTTCATCATTGGCGGCATTGGCGCACAAACAAGTAACTTTCTCAATATTTCTTTCGGGAAAAAATAGAAGGTCACTGAGATATTTCAAACAAACAATAATTTTCGAATTCTTCGTTCAATTTGTGTTGAAAAATTTATAACTATTTTGCGTATGGGACACCGTTTTCCATGAAAAAATCAAACACCTCAACATAGCATCGCGACTACCTAATGTGATGATGTAACGTCAAATAGGTATACTCCGTTCACGAAAGGTTGAGCCGTCGGTTGGCCATGGAAATTTGACATATTTCAATGTGTATATTAAAATTTTAGGTTATGTTGTTTATTTTCTTGTCAGATTGATAAGCAATGTTGTCAATATTGCATAGAGTTCTCTGATAACTAGCAAGCTCGTCGGACGAGGCCGGGTACATTCGGCAACGTTGACTTTATTTTACGTTATGACAGCAAATACTGCCAACTTCAGATAAACAAACGCCTACTATGTGCTCAAACTTTCGTGAACGGACTATACGCGTTAAGATATTCAATTTTTTTGCATAGAAACGCCCAATTTGAAAAAAACGCAGGTAAAATTTTTCGTAGCGAATTGAACGAAGAATTCGAAAATAATTGTTACTTTAAAATATCTCCGTGGCGTACCATTTTTTGGTCAGTCTATAAGTAAAACTTTCTCTTACTTTGGAAAACGAAGCATTTGCCAACAAAAGTTACATTGGCATCATTTCATTATTGAGGGCTTGTTACCCTTAAACGAGTGCTATATCGTTTCGCCTAAATGTCTGTAATTTTCAAATTTTTAGCCGAACATGGTCTCAAATTATAGCGTTTTACTTCCTGATGACGAATTCAAATTCAATTCTGTCCTTGGGGTCGTCCGGCTGTTAGGACAATAACTTGCAGGGATTATCCTAGAGACTTGAAATTTTCAGGGTAGGTTCGGTTTCCGAATGGCTCGGTTAATTTCGTTTACCCGCCTAATCGTACTGGGTGTTCCATAAAATATGGCCATTCAAAATTTTTGTTTCTCATAGTAAGCTTTATGCAAAATTCGGTGCGCATTGTGTGAACAGAATCATAGAAAATCGAATTGGAATATTGAAAATAAAAATCTTCATAAAAAACATCCTATTCGGATGAAATTTGTTCTATAATAAAGATTGATACACTGAATATTCATGCAGAATTTTGTGGCCATAGTGGTAACAGAACCATAGAAAATTCAATTGGAATAACAGGATAGGTATTCGAATCAAGTGAATTTTTTCTTGTGAGTGAACACATATCTATGTTTATTTCTTACTCTGAGTATACATCCCTCATACCTCAGCATTTTCCTATTGACATGCCATTGTAAATCTGATAATTAATATTGGAATTGGCATCAACTGACCCAACATTATTGTCCTAACAATTATTCTTCCCACGTTTGCAGCGCCATCTTCTTGAAACCGTATAATTAAAACGCGTTCATAGAATAATATATCACATAGAATTCGTGGGCAATTTCGGAGGACGTCCGCGACCCATAAATTAATGAAACTCACCACGTTTCGTTGTATAATTGAGAAGGTACATAATCCGGGCACATTCTGACCAACTATGGACCAAAAAGGGTTTATAGCACTTTCCTTGATCCATTCTCACTAATTTAATTGGATGTTGCGATAGAGGAAAAATTGAGTACACATTATTATCAGACTCTGCAGTCACAGAAGACTTTGACTTTGACATGCGGACGATTTCAAACTTTTTTTCTTTTTATATTGAAGAGTATGATCAAGCAACGGCCGCCATAAATTATGATTTATTCAATCTTCTCAACTTCTCCCAGAATCATTGCCTGAAGTTGAATGATTCGAAGACTGATGCAATCGTTTTTGGAAGGGTCGGGCTAAGAAGGCTATTTGCAGAAAGGTATACCAATAATATACTGTTAGGTGATCATGCTATCGATTTCAATAGCAGAAATAAGAGCTTGGGTGTATGGATTGATGAAGAGTTGAGGTTCACATATCATGTAAGCTCTTGCTTACAGAAAGCATACAGTGCACTCAAACAATTGTATCAGAGTCGTAGTTTTTTAGACAGATCTAGTAAAAAAAATATGTAATGCATTGGTATTATCAAAGCTAAATTATTGTGATGTACTTTATGATTCCTGCATCACAGTAGCAGACCAGAATCGTGTACAGAGATTACAGAACTCATGTGTTCGGTTTATATTCGGGGTACAGAAATATCAGAGTATTCGACATAACTTCAAAGCTCTCAAAGGCTGAACATGAAAAATCGTCGTAGACTGCATTCGTGTTGTTTTTACCACAATTTGATCAACGAAAAGACTCCACCATATATTTATAATAAAATTGATGCTTTAAGGGCGTAGAGACTCTATGTATTTTGGAGGGTAAAAGTGTACTCTTTTCTCTTTACCAAGCTTTCGCAATATTTTATTGCTTCATCAGGGTTTCTGAAAATACAGGAATTGTTTACAAGTAATATACAACTATCACATTAAGTTCTTACTGAAAGTGAGGTTATATAATAAAATCAACAAACGGCGACAACATTCGCATAAAACAAAACTAAAACTTTCACAACAATATCAACACACACATACAAATATCATTTCAAAATCTTTGGTAGTGTTTGACTAGATACATTGATATATATTTTTCTTTTTTCCTAAAAGAACTAAAACAACAAAACTTTCAACATTCTTTCTGTCTTAATTAAATTCGATTTTGACTTACGTCACAAATGTTATTTTCTTTTCTTATTTTATTTTCATTCATCTAATGGGCCTTCATAATATGTGTCTTCATGAGATTTTTCAAGTAAATAGCTGTAGATGTTACTTAGTTTTTGAGTATCTGATTTCATGTTTATTGTATCCTTGTGTTTTTTTATCTGTATCATTTCATGTATAAGTCTTTTATGGTAATTCCTTTCTGTTTTTAATATCTTACAATTTTCCCAGTCAACTTGATGGTTTTTATTATGAGAATGTGTAGCTAGGGCACATCTATCTTTGTGGTTCTGATGTCAGATTTATGTAATGTTATTCTATTTTTTAGCCACTGTGAGGTTTGTCCAATATATGTTCCTTCGCAATCACGGCAATCTATCTGGTATATTACATTACTTTTCATCAGTGTTGGGATTGGATCTTTCAGAGCACTATATAATGTTTTTGACTGTTTTCTGATTATATGTCGCTATCTGTACCTTCTCTCCCGTGAATATGGATTTTATTTTTGATGCTAGGTTCGGTATTTTGGGAAGGATGCATAATGTTTATTTACTGTTGGTTCATTTTGTTTCCGTTGTTCTGCGTCAAATGTAGATGAATTTGTAGAATACAGTAATTTGTTGATCATAGATTGGGGATAAGAGTTCTGTCTTAAAAAATATATAGGTTGTTTAATCCTTCTTGTTGAAAGGCTTCATGACAATTTTTTTTGATTCGTTCTTTCATCCCTTTAATGAAGTTCACTTTCACATTTACATTATGGTTCGAATGGTAATTAATAAATTTGTTTGAGCATGATTCTTTTCTATACCACTTTAATTTGATTTTATTGTTTATTCTGTGAGCTTTCGTATCTAAAAATGGGAGTCATGATCTATATCCTCCATTTCTAATGTGAACTGTATATCTTTCGAATATGAATTAAAACATTCTAAGGTGTTTTGAATTCCTTTTTCTGGTAATGCCAAGAAAAGATCGTCTACAAACTTTTTCAATAATAAAATTTTGAATTTTAATTTTTTATAACAGAAACTTTCATAGAATAAAAAACACAAATTTAATAAAAATAAAAGACCTTTTGAAGAAAAAGCAAAACCATGTAGAAATTCAAGAAAAATGGCTGAAAAACCTATCAAACAAAATTATAACCAGAAGAAGTAAAAAACCTCCTTTCACTAGGTTCTAAATTTAGTTTACAACCAACCAAGAAGGACATCGAAATAGATACGATAATAGCCGATCTAGATATATTCTGTTAGCAGTACCAGAAGATAATAAAGATTTACAGAGAGCCGAGCCACACAATATAATTACTAATTTTGTTCATAATGAATACAAAGTCTACTCCCCTGTAAATAAGTGGTACTTATAACGAAACTAAAAAATTTCTGAAACAGAATGAAGATCTTTTAGTACTAAATAGTGACAAGGGGGCAGTAACTGTAATAATGGAAAGACAGGAATACGATAATAAGATAGAGGAAATATTAGAGTCAAAAGATTTCAAGAAAATACCTAAAGATCCAACTTCAAACATCCAAAAAACATGTAATAACTTTGTATCCAAACTGCGTGAAAAGAAATATATAACAGAAAAACAGCAAAAGAAATGAAAACTTATAATGCCGTTTGTCCACGAATATATGGTAACCCAAAGGTCCACAAACAAGGAAACCCCATAAGACCCATTATATCAAGTAAAGACAGCCCTATGACCAAATTGTCGCAGTATATGGCGTATATTCTGAAGTCGGCATATGACACACAAAACGACTATTACATTAAAGATACATTTCATTTCGCACAGATAGTTAACAAATTAAATTTACCAGAAGATCACAGATTAACATCTTTCGATGTAGTAAATTTATTTGGAAACCTAGATAAGAACAAAATCATTCAAATCCTGGAATAAATGGAATAAAATAAAAGAACACACAACCATTGACAAAAAACTGTTTTTTGAAATATTGTCATACCTATTAGATAACAACTACTGTACATTCAAAGGAAAATTTTACCAACAGATATTCGGCTGTGCAATGGGATCAAAACTGAGTCCAATATTGGCTTTATATGTCATGGATGACTTATGTGAAACATGCGTAAAAAAATTAAAATTCAAAATTTTATTATTGAAAAAGTTTGTAGACGATCTTTTCTTGGCATTACCAGAAAAAAATTCAAAACACCTTAGAATGTTTTAATTCATATTCGAAAGATATACAGTTCACATTAGAAATGGAGGATATAGATCATGGAGTCCCATTTTTAGATACGAAAGCTCACAGAATAAACAATAAAATCAAATTAAACTGGTATAGAAAAGAATCATGCTCAAACAAATTTATTAATTACCATTCGAACCATAATGTTAATGTGAAAGTGAACTTCATTAAAGGGATGAAAGAACGAATCATAAAAATTTGTCATGAAGCATTTCAACAAGAAGGATTAAACAACCTATATATATTTTTAAGACAGAACTCTTATCCCCAATCTATGATCAACAAATTACTGTATTCTACAAATTCATCTACATTTGACGCAGAACAACGGAAAAAAAATGAACCAACAGTAAATAAACATTATGCATCCTTCCCAAACATACCGAACCTAACATCAAAAATAAAATCCATATTCACAGGAGAGAAGGTACAGATAGCGACATATAATCAGAAAACAGTCAAAACATTATATAGTGCTCTGAAAGATCCAATCCCAACACTGATGAAAAGTAATGTAATATACCAGATAGATTGCCGCGATTGCGAAGGAACATATATTGGACAAACCTCACAGTGGCTAAAAAATAGAATAACATTACATAAATCTGACATCAGAACCCACAAAGATAGATGTGCCCTAGCTACACATTCTCATAATAAAAACCATCAAGTTGACTGGGAAAATTGTAAGATATTAAAAACAGAAAGGAATTACCATAAAAGACTTATACATGAAATGATACAGATAAAAAAACACAAGGATACAATAAACATGAAATCAGATACTCAAAAACTAAGTAACATCTACAGCTATTTACTTGAAAAATCTCATGAAGACACATATTATGAAGGCCCATTAGATGAATGAAAATAAAATAAGAAAAAGAAAATAACATTTGTGACGTAAGTCAAATCGAATTTAATTAAGACAGAAAGAATGTTGAAAGTTTTGTTGTTTTAGTTCTCTTAGGAAAAAAAAATATATATCAATGTCTAGTCAAACACTACCAAAGATTTTGAAATGATATTTGTATGTGTGTGTTGATATTGTTGTGAAAGTTTTAGTTTTGTTTTATGCGAATGTTGTCGCCGTTTGTTGATTTTATTATATAACCTCACTTTCAGTGAGAACTTAATGTGATAGTTGTATATTTACTTGTAAACAATTCCTGTATTATCAGAAACCCTGATGAAGCAATAAAATATTGCGAAAGCTTGGTAAAGAGAAAAGAGTACACTTTTACCCTCCAAAATACATAGAGTCTCTACGCCCTTAAAGCATCAATTCTAATACTTAACGAAAGACTCTTAATATAGATATCCTATTTATAATAAATATATTATATAATAATATATCTTTCAGAACCGATGTGCACTCTCTCAATCTCAGGCATCGAAATGGCCTCACCGTACCTGAACACTCTTCACAGTTGTTCAAGCGCTCATTTTCATACTGTGTAGCGAATACTGTCAACACTTTGCCCCACGCGGTTCGTACATTGTCAAAATTAACTTTCAAGAGGATGGTTACTTTTGATCTGATGGATCAGCAAACATGTAATAATAACTAAGAGATAATATCAGTGTGCAAGTCAACAATGATGGTTTGAGTTAGAAAATACATTCTTTGGTTCCGTCTGAATATCTTGAGGGTTAGGTGAAGAGCAGATGCATATCACTTGTGGTGTGCAAACTGAATCTCGCCCTATATGAATTCACTTCTTATGTATTGGCTTCTGTAATTAGGTGGTTCAATAAAGACATTTATTATTATTATTATTAACCACTTATGACTTATCGCTCACACCGTTTTCATGTCGAATGATCTAGCAAATCACGTGAAAATAAAAAAAATACCGAAAAGTTCTTCACTCCGGACAACATAAAACACTGAAATTTGGGACTCTTCTTTTGAATTGTCTTTGAAATCAGATGTACGAAAATTTTACTTAGTTTAGAACACTCCCCTTGCCAAAATCAAAGAATTGAAGGTATCTTATTTTATGTTTCCAATTTTGTGAAAACGGCTATAGAAGGGTTTTGTCTACTGAGGTTTTTTCCTGAGCTCTGATTTCATACGTAAAATAGTATGGTTCCCCCTTCTGCACTAACCTTAGTCAAGCATTTTTGGTGTTACGTAGTGTTTTATGTTAGCTCTCGATTCAAAAAAATTTATGTATACGAAAAATTTTATTCGTCAATATTTTCTGTGGAATTATTAAAATTATCTGTTATATCATTATTTTAATATTTGTTTTCAAACTCTGTGACAATTATCTAAGTAGTCAATGTCTGTGACATTACATACATTATACAAGTCAGAAAGAAGTTTAAGGCTTGTAAGCTTGTAAATGTTCCAAAAACGTTAATTCAAATAGGTATATCATGAGAGCTATTGATCTCCCTCTGTTCATTTATCAATTCAACTTTTTTCTTTAAATCACGAACCAACCCCGATAAAAGGTTTTGAGGTAACAGGTGGGCCAAATTCGACACTTTTGAATGGAAATTCCCCGCACGTGAATATCTTGCACCATTTCATATTTAAAGGATGTTCCTCGAAAATATGTATTCTCGAAATACTGTTTTTCCTGGAGAAAATTGAATTGAATAACAATAAACATAGTATACTCAGAAATTTTTTGAAGCAATGCTTGATAAATTCAACTTTGTGAGTTTATTTCTTCAAATTGAGAAAGATTCGCCAGTAAAGATTTTACTATTTTAAGTTTCATTTGAAAACAATAATCAGGAAACAGCTGGCAATTTTGAGCACATCATACAAAGAAATCATCCTTTTTTTTCTTTTCTTTTAAGAGATTTAATCCATGGTGTTTGATTTCTTTTTTCAGTCCTCATTTTTAACAGTTATTCGTGTTGATAATCATTGTTTTCGAATGAAGTGTAAATTATCGAAATATATACTGCCCTAGCTTTCTCATTGAAGGATTAAAGTTTGAAAACTAACTATCTCCAGCTTTGCCCAAAAATATAAAAAGTATGCTTTGTATTTGGAATTTTGTCTTCAAACTACCGATTCGGAAATTCACATCGAAAACATACGATATACAAGGCATCAGACAGAGAATTTTTTCCTCCAGTTGCACAGATGAATAGGCGAGATAATCAAGTGCGATAACTGAATGAATTCAACTGTCCTTACTGCAAATATCTAGTCTTGTCTCTCTCTTATCGCAGTATGGTAGGGAACCCGAACTACACGTATAAATTTTTATTTGTCAGGCTGCCCGTAATACTCGATTCAAGTATTTACTGTTGCCTACCATACTAAAGAATTACGCTCCTCTAAACGATAGAGAGACACGAGTAGAATAATGAATTAAGACAACTGAATTCAGTGTGTTACAGCAAGTGATTGTCTCGACTATTCATCTGTGCAACTGGAGGAAGAATTCTCTGTCTGATGTGCATTGTATATCGTATATTTCAGATGTGAGTTTCCAAACCTGTATATCGAAATATGCAACAATTCAATATAAGGTGACCTATTTGAAAGAAAAGTATCCCCTGAGGGAAAAGCTAAAGCATTATTTCAAAAGTCCAAACTGCGAGAAACACTCGGTTATTGTGAAATGGTCCAAGATATTCCCTGAGGTTTTTATCATTTAGTTTTTCATAATCAGTTTCTGCCTATCCTTGTTAGAAATAGGAATTTTCATTCAAAATTGTCGAATTTTCGCCAACCCTGTAGGTTGTAGATTTAAATAGGTCATTTTGTTAGGAATATTCACATATTCACATTTTCACGGTCTGTCAGTTAGTTCAGTAGATTGAGTTTACACAATGATCTTCGGGAACGAAATGAGAAAATTACAGATATTTGATATTATCCTAGGAACAAGTGGACAAACTGCACAAACTTGAAGTCAGAAGAAAAAATTTATTAATTTAATTGAATCGTTTTTATGCTGTCCATATTCATTCAGATTGTTGATTTAAACGTCAAAGCTACTGTTTATTTCTTCAAGGATGTACCATTGAATTGAACACGTCGATCGAAATAACCCTATAGAAGTTTTTTGAAGATATCATGGGATACTTGCTGAAACGTCGTAGTTATCATAGACTAACTAAACTAAATGTGTTAGTTTGTCTATGGTAGTTATCAGAATGTGAAATGATGAAAACAGCCTGAATAATAATTCACAATAAGAGTACTTCAAGAATAATTATCATTACATACACTCTTATTGTCAACTTCGAGATTGCGATCTCTGAATCAATTGAACTCACCATTTTTCATTGTATAATTGAGTACGTAATCTGCACACATCCTGACCAAGTATGGATTAGACAGGGTGCCCAACACAGTCCTCGGTCTGTTTTCTTTCATTCGATACTTCACAGATGTCCAGAAGCAGAGATCTTCGACCATCAGGTCGCAATCTGGAGCATTGAGTGGTATAATCTCGATTTCCAACGAAGTATCGTCCGAGGAAGTCTCGTCTTGACCGTTTATTGCTGCAGTCACATTGGCCAGTCCTGGAATTGACAGAGTAATAAGACTTATGCTATCCGAGAAAAAGAAAATTGGAATTACAGATGTGCTCTTTTTATCGGAGATTTCCTGACTTCTTTAAAGTGGAAGAAGCGCTCAACACAGCGATTTCCAGGAAAATTCAATAACAGTTTTCTACGGAATCGATGGATATCGTTTACATTTATCTGAGAACGTTTTTTCCATTATGTAAAGTGACGCGTCGCAAACTCTTTCGATAACTTGATAATATCAACTTCAAAGGATCTGATAGCTTTTTATCAACCTGAGTTTTATGTTTATCGCAAATACTCGGAAACATGAATTGAATCAAACAACTGAGGAAATAACCTTCTACGTGCCGCCGAGTTTTTCAAGTGGAATATTCCAGTACGTGATTATCAAAACGGGTTGTTAGAATACAAAAGATGGGGTAGAAGCGATTTTTTTCAAATTGTCATACTTGGGTTAACAGAGAAAACTAATTTTTTGAAATCGAGACACATCGCATAATAAGCATCATACTGGCTGTTAGGTGCCAAAATTTGGTTTTCATAACAACTCAAGGATTGCATGCATCCACGGTGAAAAATGTTCAATGCAAAAATAAAACAAATTTTCTGATTTTTGAACAGTCAATTTCTGTAGCACAAATTTTTCAGTCACAGCTGTGATAAGGAAGACTTTTTCGCTGTTATCACCAAGATGAATAATCTGAACAGAAACACATCATATCCAAATAACATTTAGGGAGAAACCACTTCGATTTTAAGTTGAATGGTTGCCCCAACAGTTCTGGCTGTCAAGTGAGTATTGAAACACACGCCACTGTGCTGATTTTCTAGCTTGAAGATTTTTCGATTGTGATTTATTTTTAGAACACCTTGAGTAAATATTGGTTTTAGCTCTGAACTAACCATATTATTATAAAGTGAAAGCAGAGAATAATATTAATCGATAGAAATCAACCTATACTACACTCATACTTCGGAGCTAATTTCACCCTCGTTCATAAGTAATATGTTTCTAAATTAGGAGATTATGTTACCAGACTATATTTAAATTCATTATCCGTATATTGCACCAATAAATTTAAAAATTATTATTCTGGTTCATATAAGATCAACCTCGAATGTATATTCAAAAATTAATTGTTAATCGGATATCGAATATAACTATTAGTTGAAGCCATTAATCGGGGATTGCAGTACGGCGCAAGACAAGAAGGACCTCATCTATAGATTAACAGTTAAACCTTCGTTAAATAATATGACACGCTAAAAGGAATACCCTGAAACCATTTATCAACTTTTAGTTGTGGGTACAGGTTACAAGACATTCATCGATATAGGCCAGGAAATGAATAAAACATTCGTTCATTTAAAAACTGGGCGAATTGGGAATTTTTGGAGTTTTGAATAAACATCATGGTTATTTCTAACTTGATTCCCTCGAAAGCGAAACATTATTCTGGGAGAGTTCTGAATTCCATCATTTCACTGATAATCGTAATCCGTAGAATATTTTCTACGGTAGCTCATTTCTAGCTAACACATCTTGATACTGGAGTAATTTAACTGGTGGCAATTAAAGATAACCCCATTCTCGCTTCAATGAATGTCACTGAGGTCAGTGGGCAAGAGGTTGAATAATAAATCTACCGTAGGAGACAATTTAAACATTAAGTTCCTAGATATGCGCTCTGAAGGTTTCGATTGCAGGGCGCATTCAAAAATGAATTCATTGAAGTGTCCAAAAATATGTATGTTTATATAATAGCTATGTTGATTTATGGTGAGTTGTTCTAGATGAAAACCTACTCAGAAGATACAAAACAGCTCACAAAAACTCTGCAAAATCACCAGTGCCGTTTTTTCCTGAGCGATAAACTCTTTACATAAAAAAAAATCATTGTCTCAAACGATAGGGTTCGACTCCTTGATGACGAATCCGTGGTCAAATTCAAGTCATTCAAAATTTTTCTTCCTCAATATCTCAGACAAAACAGAATCAATCGAAATAAAATTTTGCGGCAACAGGCAAGATGCTCATAATAAGCCTCATGCGAAATTTTTTTGCCACAGTGTAAACCTAACCATAGAAAATTCAATTGAAATAATGAAAAGAAGAAACTTTATATTTCCATAACAAGATATCTGATTCGAGTGGAATTTATTTTTGTGAATGATGATTAATATACTGAATGTTCATGCAGAATTTCAAGAGGATCACATCATCTGAACCATAGAATTAAATTTTTTCAATCATTGAGTTTTTACATAT
Organism: Propylea japonica; assembly: GCA_013421045.1. Classification (NCBI taxonomy): domain Eukaryota; kingdom Metazoa; phylum Arthropoda; class Insecta; order Coleoptera; family Coccinellidae; genus Propylea; species Propylea japonica. The sequence continues at coordinate 30,957,631 of CM024245.1, read as the reverse complement.
TTCATTTCCTGAATAATTTCCAAGAATATAACTCCGATCATGATGAGATCTTGCATTCACATAAATAGGATGAATCTTAAGCCTCATGCAAAATTTTGAGGCACCTGCTCAGGCTTTTTTTTATTTTTTTTGCATGTTTTCATATTCTCATCGAAGTTAAAATGAACATGTATTCTGACTGAATCTAGTTTGTTGCCTTTCGCCGGAATAATGAGGAGTTCCCTATTACTTGAAAAACAATCAAAGGCGAATAACTACAATGCATCTAGCTTTCAGAGCAATCGATTATTCTGACTTCCTTATACAGGATGCGGCAGAAAGGACGGACGGTTTTTAAAAAGTCATAAAACAGTTGATTTTTAATCAAAAACAATTTATTGTTGCAATAAGGTTCACAAGGAATAGCACAGACAGTCAAGTGTGGAAAATAACCTCAGGCATGTGGTGGCCGAAATCGTTGATGCAGTGCTGGAGGCAGTCTTAGAAGTTTGCATAGTGAAAATCCGCAACAGTTACACGAAAGACCGTTGCACAGCCCAAAAGTGACGGTTTGGTGCGCTGTATCGCAAACTTGCATCATCCTTAATTTTTGAAGACGGCAATGGTCGTGCTGTTATCGTGAACTCAGAGAGCTTAATCGAAATGATCACCAACTACTTTTTGTCTGAATTAAGACGGCGTCGTGTTCCAACCCGACGTGTGTGGTTCCAGCAGGATGGGTCGACCGCCCACACAGCCAGAGCAACAATGGATGTTATTCGCCCTCTCTTCCCTGGTTGTCTCATTTCCAGATTTGGTGATGTTCATTGGCCTCCTCGGTCCCCAGATTTATCCATATGCGATTTTTTTTGTGGGGACACCTCAAGGCTAGAGTATACGGACACAAGCCCCGAACTCTGGACGAATTGAAGGACGCAATTCACGTGGAAGTCGCCAAAGTTGCGCGAGGGAGCAATGTTGGAATGCGAACTTCCAAAAACGCTTCCAGTATTTCATCAACGATTTTGGCCACCAAATGCCGGAGGCTATTTTTCACATTTGACTGTCTCAAATGCTATTTCCTTGTGAACCTTATCGCATCAATAAATTTGTTTTTGAGTAAAAATCAACTTTATGTTTTTTTTAAAACCGTCCGTCCTCTCTGCCGCACCCTACCTGGACAGACTGAATTGGAGAAATTTCTTTATCTCAGAATTACAGCTCGGAAATCTTTCATTGACTTTCCGGAAAATTCGAGAAATGAAGCTAGCCGTTTTACACTTTCTTGGCGATCATCTATGATCGTTTCATAGATGGCCTTAAGTTCAAGGTCATACTCAGTTTGCAGGGAATGTCTCGGTAACACATAGATATAGATTTCAAGTTTCGCCAAACAATTTTTCGACCTACTCAAATCATCACTATAGATATAGCAAATACTTTATTGGGTGTGAGTTCGAAATAAGATTTTCATTGAAGATGACTCTTAGATATAAAACTCCAACGAAAATCTCTAGTTTATTTTTTTCAACAACAGTGCTGCATATCACATGCTTACTGGGACGAGTGAATGAGATAGAAATATTAAATACTTGTTTCTTTGAATATACTCCATCATAGGTATATCTGGTTAATATCAGCTTCATATTTACCTTGCCCTTATGCCCTGTTTCAACTACTCCTTCCACACTATGTGTTATAGGAAAAAAAAAAGAGAGTTGTTTTCCTATCAATTTCATATGAATTTCACTATAAACATCAACTTTAATACAAAATAGGAGTTCTGACCTCATTTGGATCAAAAAGACAGTATGGTGGATTGACTTCAACAGCAGTCATCTGAGAAATTGTAACACAAAATAGTATATACATATATTGCTCGGAGTAACAGCTGATATTCCAAACGATTGAGTTTTCAATGTTGAAGATGTTGTGACATCAAACAAAATGTCGATACAAAGGAACGATAAATTAGACAATGATAAATATAAAAAATTAACCTACCTTCAAAACCATTTTTCATTATGTCGTTAAACTTGAGCTTTCCATCTGATGTGAGCCTAAAATATTCCTTTCCAATCTTCAATGATAAGTTGTAAGACTTGCCTTCTTGGTAATATAAGTGCAACAATGGTGACATGTCCGTTCTCTGCTTTTTGAATACTGGTAGCGTCATTTTCATCTCGGTCATGGTAAAATACAATCCATCGGCTGAAAAATAAATGAATCGTGTTTTAATAACCAAAGGAAAAATGGAACTGTCAAAGTAAATAATCACTTAATGAAAATTAATTGAAATCGCTTGAATGGAAACAGAAACGACGGCTGAATAAAGTTTTCAGAATTCCATTGGATGGACTGAAAAAGCATTTGTAACGATGATTATGGTGTAATGGGAATTAACATCGCATCAGAAAATGTCGTGGGCGAAACGGAGTTTTCGAGATCACCAACATGTTAAATTCATGTTCGTTATTCCCCAGCTTCTTCTTTTCTTGTGAATAATGTCACTAAATATTCCTGACAGGATATTTACCAACCCGAATCGCATTATTGCATAAATAAAAAATCTCCATAGAGGGTGATTTCATTTAGCTGTATGTTTTCTTTGGGGTGGTGTTCCTTTAGTCTAAGGTTTTCCTTTGTCTAAGTGGTGTTCAATATCAGTGACGTAATTCAGTCCAATGACAGAAGCTTGATTGATCTTGTTGTTATCAGAAATATCTGTTAAAAATCACACATTGTATTAGTATAAAAACGGTTAAGTTTCTGTTTGAATAATAAAACGGATTAGTTCAATGGAATTTATTCCTGAATGTTTTATACAGGATTTCCCGTAGTAACAGAATGGAATGAATGTCGGTGCAAAGATCATCACAAACACTGAAAAATAAATGTAAATTTCTTAAGACCAATCATTTCCAACATTTTATTGTTCAAAATTTTCGAACAATTTTCTTTACTTTTCATTGAAAATCAATTATTTTTGTGATATATAATTTAAATTTTTACTGTTTATTGGAAAAGTATTTTGAAAAGGGATTACCTTATTACCTATTTATGGGACGTGAACGGCAGCTCAACATAAAAAAATTAAAATACGTTTTCGGAATAACAAATCATATGAGATGATTTTGTTAGATGGAAAGTAAGGACTCTTAAACTCTAGCAAATTCTTTTCAAGACTATACAATCAGAAAAATTTCGAGAAAAAATTCAGTCTGAGCAATATGAAACCAGTAAGGAACTAGAATTTTTCACGGTAGATTTAAGACTTCAACTCGTCTATATACTTTTGAAGCAAAGCAAAATCGATTAATTGGTTTCGGAGGATGGGTTTGGACTTTAGTTTCTCGTAGTGTGTTACTGAAGGGTCCAAGTAAGTAGGTTAGTTCCGAAGATATTGTATCTGAAATATTTTCGTTATGTTTCTCTATATTTCTGAAGCTACTCATCTGGGCGATTTGATATTCAGCACTTAGATGTGAATTGGAGATACGTTTACGAAAGCAGAATTTGGTGGAGATCTATTATTATACTGGTTTTTTTTGAAAAAATAATTTGAGTTGAACGATAGTTTCCAAACAAAATATTAGTATTATCCAATGCCTAATGGTACCTATCGAAAAAGAGATATGATAAATTTAAAAACATTTATAATGAATTTTTACCGACTAGGTTGTTTTATTGAGAATATAATCACAAGTCGGCCAAAATTTTTTTTTTAGTTGACAGTTCGATTTTTTTAAACCTTTGATGACAATGTTTTTATCGCTAAAAACAACTAATTCGATTTCTGTTGTAAACACCAAAGGAAACAAAAGTGTTTTCAACTGATATTGAAAGAACGAAAATTCAAACTAGAACATCCGATTTTTTTTTCATTTATACATCAGAATAACTTTCCTATTCAGAACAACAGCGTATGAAAACTTAATCTAATTTAGGGGTAATACTACCGATTAATTCAAAAGACTTGTGGTAAAAGTTGTTGGCTCCCGTTGTTATCGTGATTACAGTCGGCCGTAGGGAAATTTTAAATTTGAGGTAGTTTCGATACCTATATGAATAGAAAAGTAGGTAGATTTCATTTAAAATAATTGCATAAATCTAAAAGCTCAGTTTTTTTTATTCCAATGGTCCATATACTTTTTTGGCATGACTGAAATTCCTTATATTTATTGGTAATTATTTAAAACAGTCCAAAATGAAGTATGAATTTACTCTTTTTCCAATATTATAATATTCCACACCGAAGTATTGGTTTTTTATTGAAATAAATTCTCTTTTTTTCTTTCAACAAGATGAGGTTAGTATCTTGAACGTACCCAACTAAACAAAGTTGAAGAAACCAGCGGGAAGTCATGACATATGTAAGTATAGGTATCAACCTACGCGACACAAGCTTCAGTCAATTTTGATAAAAAATCATCTCATCATCAGGAAAGCTCATAAAACCAAGTCTGGCACTTCAAAATATGATTTTTCAGAACCTTTGATATTCAAGGAACCCATTATAATAAGTTATAATATTTCATAGCCCTGTGTCAGCCGATTACCTCAGAGTAAGAAGTGAACATAAAGATACCTTCGCGCATTTGTTATGCAGCCAAGTAGAATCTGTTCATGCAAGCGAACGATATTCCGTCGTTGCGAACTCGTGCCGTATGTTTATTCCGTATTGGTATGATTGGTCTACCGTTTCCCTACTCTGATACTAACTTGCGTCTGCTACAGACAATTCTGTCAATTTGGCATTATCGTCTACAATAGTCCGTTCACGAAAGGTTGAGCCGTCGGTTGGCCATGGAAGTTTGGCATATTCCACTGTGTATATTGAAATTTTAATTTATATTGTTTATTTTCTTGTCAAATTGATATGCAATGTTGTCAATATTGCATGAAGTTCTCTGATAACTAGCAAGCTTGTCGGACGATGCCCGGTACATTCGGCAACGTAGACCTTATTTTACGTTATGACAGCAAATACTGCCAACTTCAGATAAAGAAACAAACGCCTACTATGCGCTCAAACTTTCGTGAACGGACTATAGTGTTCAGCTTCTCGATTCGATATGTTTACATTTTGATTTCGATTTGACGTTCATAAACTGAATTATTTTACTAATTTGGTTGCAGTTTATTGTTGCTTGAGGCTACTCCGGCAATTATAGCTAAGGTAAAATAATGAAAATGCTGTATTATATTCAGGAATTCGAGAAATGAAAATGTAACCAATTGTTTACTTTACCCCAGTGTGACAGTTAAAAGCTTTCCTTCTCACTCTAGAGCTTGGTTGATTACAATGCAGTACTATTCACGCTTAGGGGAATCTCTATGTTCATTTCTTACTCTGAGCAATAAACCAATTAAAACCATCGATCGCTGAGCTAGGACTAGGAATCAACGTATCTCAGATTTATTCCTTCCTCGTCAGTTTTCCTTCAAAAACTCAACTAAAAGTTTTCAACCGCGTTATTGAAATAAAATCTCAAGCAGCCCTGGTCGTATGCCGTCAATAAATAAAAACTTTATCCGTTAACGTCAAATATTCTGAGAAAATGGCTGTTTATCGATGTCGGTAATAAATGTGTCCGCTAAAAATACCTTTGATATTTACATCTAGATACAAGTACGGAACGTGTTCTGACCTTTGTTGGTTGTCAAGGTCACAACAAACACGCTATCTTCCCATAAACGATGAAAAAGCTGTAAAAACATACCAGAAAACATAATGCATGTACTTGACGTTAATTTGTCAAACTGATGCATTAGAAAAAGTGCATCGTTTCAATTTCGCGGAAGAAAACTTTGGATTCGTGCGAAAGACATTATGGAAAATGAATAAATAATTTTCATCCAATTTACGAGGATCTTTTGCCCTGATCTATAACTCGCTGTAGAAGAAGAAATCTTCAGAATTCTCGAAGACATACTCGACCAGACACTGCAATCAATAGATTTCAGAACAACAGAAGAAAGTTTGAACGATTTTAGTAGACAGAGACAGATCGGAAGAAAACAGTAAATGCTGAAGAAGGAACGTAAATAAAATCAAGCATATAAATTTTAGAGATGTGAAAGGTCAACCATGAGAAAAACATATGATGACACACAATATTAAAACCAACCACGCATAATGGCATGAAAACTACAGGCGAGATATCTCAGTAGGAAGAAGAAGCATAAACGATATCAATGTCATAAAGGAAAATTTTGACAAACATAACGCAGAAGAGGAACAACACATTTTGGATCAGATAAGTAATTGAAAATTTCCAACCACATCTTTTCCGCTTTGATGTTACCTTCGAACCTATAATATATTTTCCTAATGCGTCCCTTTGGTATTTGAATACTTTCTTACAGTGTACAGGGTGACCAGAATTGGTGATCCCTGATCTACAACTTTTTAACCCTGAGAAAAAGAGAAAAACGAATGGCACATTGCTATGTTTTTTTCTAGAAACTCATAATGTCATTAACCGAATTGCTCTATCTTCTTTTATTTTCGAGTTAAGCTGAATGCACATACATCCGGCATCGGACGGACGGCACGGTATGGAAAAATAATCCTCAATGAAATTGAATGGAGCAAGTGTACTTTTTACTCTGAAGAATCAACGCACATATGTCGGCACATCAACCACGGCATTTATCATAGTAAAAGTTCCGTGCAGTGCGTACCGTCTGTGCGAAGACGATGTACCTATGTGTGTTAAGCTTTTAAGACATGATTGACATTTGGGAAATTTCAGGTTTGGTCATCATCTCCGTTTCTGTTTATGCTGGGAACTTTAAATAAAAATGAAAATTAGATAGTTTCAATTCAAAAACAGATCTTAGATTCCGATCAATAATTTTAACAATGACCCTAAAATCAGTAACAGAAACGATAGAACCAATATTCAAGTGTTTAATTTCCCATTGATGCTACACCATTTAAAAATAGAGGACTTGGAAGAATTTATTAACATTAAAACTTGTAAGACTAGACCCACAAGCTCTTTTTACCGAACTCACAGTTTTATTTTCCGATCATGAGAATCGTTTACAGAGGTTGCTGCTATTTTGGCAAAAGAATATAAAATGTTGAAAACTGGCTGATTATTATATAGGGTGTTCCCAAATTGAACGTACAAACGAAAAGGGGAGATTCCTTAAGTGAGTTAAGAGAAAAAAGTCCCATAAGCATGGGGTCGCGAACGTTTCGTTTTCGAGATACAGGGTGTTAAAGTTTTAATCAAAAACAGAGTTGATTATACGAGTTATCGAAATCTTTATGAATCATCGCTAAGATCAGGAAAATTCCATAAAAAACTGACACTGAATTCATTACCACAGCTTACGAAGTGGCCTTCCCATCATAGTTTGGATTTTCACGAGGATTTCGAGAGGATCGTTCAAAATTTTTTTTCGAAATCATTGGTAGATACGACAAAACTTCGAGAGACCGAAAAGTTTAGTATAGGAACAAAGCTTCTTTTTACATTTTTTCAAATTAACAGTTGCTCACCAAAAAAAAAGTTCTGCAGAGAAAAAGGTGGCAGTGTTCCAGAAAAAATATCACCCTGTAGATTTTCTATCGAATTTGCCATGTCACGTGGTGAGAACTCTCAACTGTAATATCTATGCCAAATTTCAGTTGAATAGCTTGTGAAGTGTAGATACTATGAGAAAAAAACTTGAAAAAAATTCAAACTTCAACACTCTGTATATCGAAAACGAAACGTTTGCGACCCCATGTTTATGGAACTTTTTTCCTTAAACTCACTCAAAGAATCTCCCCTTTTCGTTTGTACGTTCAATTTAGGAAACACCCTGTATGTATACTCAAAATAGTTAAATTACCAACGAAAGGACATTCAGTCAGCTTGTAAGCAATGTTCTTAGGACCACAAGGTCTGATGAACGATTGTATAATTTTGTGGAATGCGAGAAAAAAAATGGCAGCAACTCTGTGAGAATCAGCGGCGGTGACTTCTTGGAGTCTGTTAAAGAGCGGCGAAGAATAAGAATCTGGGCGAAAAAAAAAGTTATATTATCTCTTAATATTTCTTAGCTACGGTCTTCGTGAAGGGTCCACCCAAATTCAACCACCCTCAAAAGAAATTTTCAATCACAATTATCGTTTCTAGCTACGGTCGGTCGCAAAAGTAATTTTGAAATTTGAAATTCGTTTGTATTATACAGGGTGTCCCGTAACGACCACGTCAAACGAAAACGGAAAGTAGATCAGAATGTGCTCTATCTGATGTGAAAAAATCGTTCATTTGAAAGTCTCACAGTTTTCGAGATATTTGATGTTTTATGAAAATGTTGAATTTTTTCACTTAAAATGCTTTTCTCTTGCGGAAGCTACAATTAAATACTTTTCGAATCAGTTTTTTTCCATAAATATTGTTGAATGATTACTTCAATTCATGCAATGAAAAATAGCACAAAATATTATACAGGGATTCTGAAAAAAAAATTTAAAATTCTTGTTTTGAAGGAAGTGTTTTTTGTATGAACTCTATCTGACGTGGTGTAAAAAAAAGACACTATAGCTTTTCTGCATATTACGTTAAAAAGTTGCCCACTTTGTGAGGATTCCAAAAAGGTAAAATACAGATAATAAACTTCTTAAGAAAAAAAGATATTCGAATGTTTATCGAAAATGGAGCAATTCTGCAAAAACTGAGATTTTCACATTTTCCACAAATTCTTTCATTTTGTATTTCCGGCTGAAAATAATCAATCAACAAATCAATATAAAGTTATTAAGATGCCAATTCACTCACTGAGTTTTTTTATTTTCTTTTCTTTACCTAAAGAACTCTCGAACATGGATATGATGTGATGCGATTCAATGATTCAATCTTAAGATACTTAAGGTATCTATGGTAACGTCCATCTAGTGGAAGTTAATGCGTAACAGTATACTGGGTAAAATGTCTTCAGAAAATGTTTCGTACACTGCAAGATAATACGCCGACATGCACCTTATTTCTGGAGAAGTACGTCTTAATGCTAGAGCAGCATCGAGGCTTTATTCAGAGCGGTACCCCAATCGCCGACATCCCAATTACGAAGTTTTTATCCGGACCCATAATGCAATTGTCGAAGGAAGAGTTCCTGGGAGTCGTAAAAGTAGTGGCCGGCCTTCGATCGTGGATGATGACACCATTTTGAATGAAGTCGAAGATGATCCTCCAGTATCAACCAGAATGATAGAGCTCATGACAGGCATATCAAAATCAAGTGCCAATAGAATCCTGAAGAAAACACCAATATCACCCCTACCATATTCAGCGAGTTCAACACCTACTACCAAGAGACTATCAAGCCCGAGTAGAATTTTGTCAACAAATGTTGCTAAAACATACAGAAAATCCCGATTTTTTCAATAATATCCTTTGGAATGATGAGTCTTCCTGCACTCAAAGCGGGTATATTAATCTGCATAACCTTCATAGTTGGAACATCGAGAATCCGCACAATATAAGGCAAGATAGATCCCAATATCGATTAACGGTGAATTTATGGACTGGAATATAGGATGGAAAAATATTCGGTCCGACAGAATTGCCGCAAACGTTAAACGGCACCAACTATTTAAATTTTTTAAGGAACAGTGTACCCTTACTTTTAGAAGATGTACCACTGGAAATGCGACGTAGTCTATGGTTTCAACACGACGGGTGCCCAGCACACTACAAACATATCCTCACCGGCGGATCGGAAGGGGCGGTGAAATTTCGTGGCCTCCCCGTTCACCAGACTTAAATCCTCTGGATTTTTTTACTGGGGTTTTCTAAAAAATGAAATTTATTCGAATCCCATAAGAGATGAAGCACAACTAAGGGACCGCATTCGTATTTCAGCAGCCAAAATAGCGGAGAGAAGTTTGTATGGTTTGAAAAGATCATTTCTCAATAGATGCAGGGAATGTATTAGCGAAGGGGGTGGTCATTTTGAGTATTTGCTTTAATAACAATCCTGAATTTTTATTATTAATATTTTTATAATGTTTCTTCACAATAGATTTGTTGATGTTGAAGCTCCTGTGCGTTATTACGTATATCATTGCAATTAATGAATAATTTCACTTTATAAGTAATTTAAGGACTAACTGACATTTTTCAAGAGAATCATTCAATAAGTTACAGCAGAATCTGCAAAATGAAAGTATTTGTGGAAAATGTGAAAAAATCAAATTTTCACAGAAATGCTCCATTTTCGATAAACATTCGAATATCTTTTTTTCTGAAGAAGTTTATCACCTGTATTTTACCTTTTCGGAATCCTCACAAAGTGGGCAACGTTTTAACGTAATATGCAGAAAAGCTCTAGTGTCTTTTTTTACACCACGTCAGATAGAGTTCAGTACAAAAAAACACTTCCTTCAAAACAAGAATTTTAAATTTTTTTTTCAGAATCCCTGTATAATATTTTGTGCTATTTTTCATTGCATGAATTGAAGTAATCATTCAACAATATTTATGGAAAAAAACTGATTCGAAAAGTATTTAATTGTAGCTTCCGCAAGAGAGAAAGCATTTTAAGTGAAAAAATTCAACATTTCATAAAACATCAAATATCTCGAAAACTGTGAGACTTTCATATGAACGATTTTTTCACATCAGATAGAGCACATTCTGATCTATTTTCCGTTTTCGTTTGACGTGGTCTTTACGGGACACCCTGTATACAAACTTGAAAAAGCTTCCGATTTCTGTCAGGCTTTTCATCAGTTTTGAAAACAATACTGCTTCTTTCTTCCTGAAAAATCCTAATAATTTCATAACATTAATTCCGATCAATCCCATATCAAGCTCAAAACAAATGATTGAAACTTCAGAATCAATCAATCAACTATTGGTCCCCAGAGTTGCCAATCGACTTCATAAATAACCTTTTCAGACAATTTTATGTAGGTCCATCGAATAATTTCCGTTATTAACATATTAAACTCATTTCAACAAATTTAATCTACTAATTGGTCTATCGCCAATGTATGCATTATAACAATTGGGCCGGATGATTTCGTTTTCAGATAAAGGCGTGTAAGGCTGAATGAAAGCATTATTTTATATCTCTTTCAATTTCAATTTTGGGTCTTGATGTAACCTTTTAGTTGGAAGTAGGCGTTTCGTCCTCAACACCTCAATACCTTAGTATGGCTCACTAGATTGATTCTTGCTATGGACGCCTGAAAGCCTCTCATGATTGAATTTCAATCAGTACCTACCTCAGAGTAAGAAATTAACATAGGATGTCCCTACGCGTGAATATACTACTGCATTTTAATCAACCAAGCTGTAAAGTGAAAGCATTTCACTGCCGCACTGGGGTGAAGTTAGATTTTCATTTTTACAAATCCTTATATAATGCAACATATACAGGGGGTCCGGGGAATAACTGTACATACTCATACCAGAGATAGAGTTGGACTAGCTGATTACAAATTGACTATAAAAAATTAATTTCTGGATTTCCCTAGAAAACTACAGGGTGTTTTTCGAACTTCATGGAAATACTTACATCATCATAAAATCCAAACTGATTGACGGATATTATTGAAACTTGGGAGTATTGCACATGCTGAGGTCGAGTCAGAAAGATATCAATGATTCATCATTCCAGGGCCGGACTCATTAATCTTCATTTAAAGTGTTCAGGGTTAGAAAAACAATTTGTATTTCGAATTACAAATAATCGATTCGTTTTTCAGAAAGAAGCTGAATTATGCTTCAATTTGTGATATCGCTTAACGTTGTCACATCAACAGTTATTTTTTATGAATTTTTGAATTTGGATAAAGTTCGAAAAATTGAATTTATTTACCAGAACAGGACTTAGCATCTTGTAGAGGTCGAAAAAAAAGTTATAAATTTTCTTTAAAAAGTCGATGAAGATGAGAAAGATTATAAAAATTTGTTGATATACTGGGTGGCCACCTCAGACGCGGATCTCATTGCGATGGAGTAAATGAAGGTACCTATTTTTCGAAAAAAAAATTGGTGATTTGTATAGGGTATACATAAGTATATTTCAAATAATTCGTATGTATACCGGGTGTTCGACAACAAAGATATAGACCAAAGTGACACTTCTTCCAATGAACACCCGGTATGAATACGAAATATTTTGAATTATGCTTATGTATTCCTATACAAATCATCAATTTTTTTTTCGAAATATACCTCATTTACCCCATCGGAATGAGATCCGCGTCTGGGGTGGCACCCAGTATATCAACGAATTATTATAATCTTTCTCACCTTAAGTGACTTTTTAAAGAGAATTTATAATTTTTTCGACCTCTACAAGATGGCTAAGTCCTGTTCAGGTAAATAAATTCAATTTTTCGAACTTTATCCAAATTCAATATTCATAAGAGAATAATTGTTGATGTGACAACTTTAAGCGATATCACAAATTGAAGCATAATTTAGCTTCTTCTGAAAACGAATCGATTATTTGTAATTCGAAATACAAAGTGTTTTTTTAACCCTGAACAATTTAAATGAAGATTAATGAGTCCGGCCCTGGAATGATGAAATCATGATATCTTTCTGACTCGGCCTTAGCATGTGCCAATAATCTCCCAAGTTTCAATAATATCCGTCAATCAGTTTGGATTTATGATGATGTAAGTATTTCCATGAAGTTCGAAAATCACCCTGTAGATTTCTGGGGAAATCCGGGAAATTAATTTTTTATAGTAAATTCGTAATAAGCTAGTCCAACTCTATCTCTGGTATGAGTATGTACAGTTATTCCCCGGACTCCCTGTACAATTACCGGAATAGAGTTGAGCAATAATAAACTACCACCAAATTCAGTAAAATAATTAAGTTTATGTATGTCAAATCGAAATGAAATGTAAATACAACGCATCGAGAAACAAAACACTTATGACGATGTGGCCAAACTGACAGAATTGACTGTAACAGACTTAAGCCTAGTTATCCGAGTAGGATAGCGTTAAACCAGTTACTCAATACGGAATAACATACGGCACGATGTACCTACGATAGCACGCAAGAGTAAGTTTCAGATCTGAATTTTTTTTTACTAATATGGACAGGCTTTTAAAAGCTTTCTTCAGTTTTCGAACAATCAAAATTGCCCCTTCTTCCTGACGAAATCATACTAATTTCTTAACATTAATTCCGTTAAAAACAATCAGGGAAAATATCGATCTCAAAATAAATTATTGAAACTTCAGAATCAATCAATCAACAATTGGTCCCCAGGGTTGCCAATCGAATTCATAGATAACCTTTTCAGACAAGCAAACATTTCATGAAGATTCGTCCGTTATTAACATATTAAACTCATTTCACAAATTTAATCTACTAATTGGTCTGCCGCCAACGTAGGTATTATAAAATTGGGCCGGATGATTTCGTTTTCAGATATAGGCGTGTAAGGCTGAATGTAAGCATAACTTTTTATCTATTCAACGACAATTATCGATCACTTTTTGATGGTCGTTGACCTATTACGGTGTGATCCTAATTAATCTGTTGGTCGTTGCTCAGGTCGTAAAGGGATAGTGAGGATAGGTCTTGTGGGTATTTTGTCGTTGTTGATGAGGTGTTAAATGACATATAAAGATTTAATATAGGGTAATTTGGATCGTTGCGGCGCAAATTAAGAAGAAATGGGTATTATATTCCATTGATGGGGACTATAGAATGACGAAGGTGTTATTTTCAAGACAAAAAAACTACGTAAAACAAAAATATTATGGTTTTAAATTCATCGTTAAAACAGGTTGTCTCAGATAAAGGTTAACTTGACGGAATAAATCGAGTGGTTTTCGTTTCAACAGAAGCTCTTCATCATTTCTCTTCGGTATTTTGTCTTTCAAATTCTTGAATTTCTGGGATATACAGGGTGTTTCATTGGAAACGGAAATACTACACAGGTGCACAGGTGGCACCAAGAAGGTTCTGGAGATACCCTATTATTGGGTCTTACTGTCTTCTTAGCCGAGATTCGTTTTATGAATTTTGCCCGTTTCTTTCTGAGGCCATATCTAACAAACCACCCGGTATATTTCTTCATGTTTGGCCAAATATGTTCTGATTGAGAGCCCACACGTATCATGCAATAACCGTTTTGAAAATCAGGTCCGGGTTAACAAAAAATTACGGATCGTATGAATCCTCGAAACAACACCTGTACAGGGTGGGCATATTTCGATGTTTTAGTACTACAACTTTTAAACCAGAGGAGATAGACAAAAATGATACCCACTTCTCGATCTCTTTTTCTGAGAAACTACAAAGTAGTATTCATTTTGGTTACCTTCTTTTGTTTTCGAGTTATAAGCGAAAATTAGAAAAGTGGCAATATCGAAAAAAAATTATATCTCCGCTAATACTCATGATAGAGCTCTGAAATTAAAACATTATACAGGCACTTTTTCACGTAAAATCCAGTGGCGTGCTCGTCTTTTTGCACCATTCCTAATTACGACGCTATGACCCGAAGTTATGTTTTTTAAATGGGAATACTAGATTTTTGTGCCATTTTCTGAAAGCTCAATTTTTTCTGATTTCAAAAATATATAACATTGAATGGTTTGTATCAATATGACTATAGAAAAATGATCAAAAACTATTTTCATCTGCGGTCTCAATATTTTTCTATGGTTTCAAACTGTTGTTGAGCACAGAAAAATTTAGCATCGTATAATTACCACAATCTCTTTCCAGTAGTCTTTTTATATTTATTCTATGCTCTTCACTCAATTTCTCCAAGATCGGAGAATAGGTAATGGATTGCTCTGAAACTTGATCCTCATTCTAAGTTTTTTCCTACTGACCTATTATGTAATCACTATTACGTATTTAAAAACAATTTTTCCGTTGATACTTTTCTAATTGAATTGATAACTTGATCATATCCATATGCGTTACTTCATTATTGCGATTTGAAATAGAATGGCATTTGTGCGTATTTATTCTGGAGAGCAATAAAAATCTTTCCTGCCTCCATCTCATTATAACTAAGTATATATTAGGGATTATGTGGATATTTCCGTTATTTCGTAACCCATTTCAAGGTATGAGAGTTATGAAATATATCTATGTTTGAATTTTGTAGAATGTAGTTGAAAGCATAGAAATAATGAGATTGACGGAAGGAGTCTGCTCGTGTTATAGGAAGCTCAATTTTCTGTGCAACAACAGTTGAAATCATAGAAAATATTGAGACTCAGATGAAAATAGGTTTTTGAATATTTTTATACTATCATATTAATACAAACCATACAATGTTATATATTTTTGAAATCAGAAAAAATTAAGTTTTCAGAAAATGGCACAAAAATCTAGTATTCCTATTTAAAAAACTCAACTTTGGGTCATAGCTTCGTAATTAGAAATGGTGCAAAAAAGACGAGTACTCCACTGGATTCTACGTAAAAAAGTGCCTGTATAATGTTTAATTCAGAGCTCTATCATCAGTATAAGCGGAGATATGAATTTTTTTAGATATCGACACTTTTCCAATTTTCGCTCATAACTCGAAAACAAAAGAAGGTAGCCAAAAATGAATACTACTCTTGTTAGTTTCTCAGAAAAAGAGATCGAGAAAATGGGTATCAAATTTTGTCTATCTCCTCTGGGTTAAAAGTTGTAGTGCTAAAACATCGAAATATGCCCACCCTGTACATCGGAATCTTGAAATCTGTTTTAATATTCGAAAACACCATCAAAAAACTAAAACTGAGAGGCATACTTCAAATTTTCGAGCAGACAGTTTTACTGCACAAAGTTTCAACGTAAAAGTGAAGTTTTTAAGAACTTGGATACCCGAAAGTGGTTTGAAGTGACTTTTAACAATGAATTTCAACAATATCGAATCCATAATTTGTGCAAAAATCTTTGTAATTCATTTTCACATTGGTTTTCTTTTTATAGCTGTATACAATTTCAGTTTTTATTTTTGAGTTACTCTCTCGTCGTTTCTCATTACTGCACAAATTTTCAACGTAACGTGGAGTTTTTAAGAATTGGTTTGCTGGAAGTGAGTATTTGCTATGAAATTTTTGTATGAGCCTTGGAATGAAGGAATTGTCCTAAATATTTTCAAGTCGACCGTATTGCTAAATCTATCTAAACACACATATATACTATCTATTTGAAATGGAACTACCGATATTTTTATTAATGTATCGATTAAATACCAAATTCGCAGTATAAGTTGAATTATCGATTATTTTTGAAAGGGACGAAACCTAACTCGGTAGTCTCATTTGAGTAGAGAATCCTAGCATTCATGTGTTACATTCGGTATTTTGATATATCCTTAGGATTTTTGAATATTCTGCTCCGAAAATATGGAACATAAAATTGAAATACTTGGAGTTTTCGAATGACAACATTATATTATTTACAGCATTCAATTCCCACACAAATTATTCATTTTAGTTTTCCGGATACCAATTTTCACGTACCTACCTGAACTACAATAAGATGTCGCGTTATGTTCTCACAAACCTATGTATTAATTTTTCTCAATGTCAAAAATAAGAAACAGTTTTTACTTCGACATTCGGCCATTTAACTAGGTGAATGATTTATATCCTTTCAGCTCAGAAACTTTCTCTTCTTTTTTTCTTGCTGTTCTACCCATTTCGTCATCTCGAAAAAGTTTATAAGTAAAATTCAATCCATTATCCTTCCTTCGACCTCATCAACCTCGCAAAACTTATTCAATACTTCATTAGAAATACCCGAACCTTTCTCTTAGAATTATATGCTAACCAAGAAAATTTTTCACTATATTCTTCGTGGAACTGCGGTGATTAATAGATATCGAGGTTTCAAACGCAGTAAATTAAATGTTCATTGACGATTTCATCGGCAGTATTAAGAATTCATCGATTAGAAACTGAGAGAAATGAGGTAAGTTTCTCTTCTTGGTTGAGTTATCGTGAATAATTCAGAAAATATCGATTTCGGGATATCAACCATTAGTGAATTCAGTGGTGAATAAAATGCACTTTCATCGTTGTGGGAATAGAGTATTTGGGTTTAGTTTCAATATTCAATAAAATTGTTGATGGGGAGAATGTTGCTAATAGTTTGCTAAATCTTCCTACATTTGTATTTTGATTAATCAGATTGACAAACATAATTTCAGATAAGCATTGTCAATTTCATTCAAGAAGTTATTCCCGTTATTTCCCATTTCGAGCTTACAATTAACAATCGTCTTACCGACGGCTGTCGAAACGTTGAATTAATTATTATTATGAATGTATATTTCTTCGCTTCGCGATATCGAGTGTTTATTCATCCTAATGTCAGAAAACAGCAAGCAGTTTTTACTTCGACATTAGGCCATTTAACTGTGTTAATGATTTATAACCTTCCAGAAACTTTCTCATCCTTTTTCCTTGCTGTTCTTCCTCATTTTACGTCATAACGAAAAAGTTAATAAGTAGAATACAATCCATTATCCTTTATTCACCCTCATCAACCTTGCGAAAGATTCTTCAATACTTC